>RJWK010002985.1:0-66628 GCA_004363435.1 Platanista minor
ATATGCTCAATAGTGGGATTGCTGGGTCATATGGTAATTCTATTTTTAGTTTTTTAAGGAACCTCCATAGTGTCTGTATCAATTTACATTCCCACCAACAGTGCAAGAGGGTTCCCTTTTGTCCACACCCTCTCCAACATTTGTTGCTTGTAGATTTTCTGATGATGCCCATTTGAACTGGTGTGAGGTGATGCCTCATTGTAGTTTTGGTTTGCATTTCTCTAATAATTAGTGATGTTGAGCTGCTTTTCATGTGCTTCTTGGCGATCTATATGTCTTCTTTGGAGAAACGTCTATTTAGGTCTTCTGTGCATTTTTGGATTGGGTTGTCTGTTTCTTTAATATTGAGCTACATGAGCTGTTTATTCATTTTGGAGATTAATCCTTTGTCCATTGATTCATTTGCAAATATTTTCTCCCATTCTGAGGGTTATCTTTTCTTCTTGTTTATGGTTTCCTTTGCTTTGCAAAAGCTTTTAAGTTTCATTAGGTTCCATTTGTTTATTTTTGTTTTTATTTCCATTACTCTAGGAGGTGGATCAAAAAGATCTTGCTGTGATTTATGTCAAAGAGTGTTCTTCCTATGTTTTCCTCTAAGAGTTTTATAGTGTCCAGTCTTACATTTAGGTCTCTAATCCATTTTGAGTTTATTTTTGTGTATGGTGTTAGGGAGTGTTCTAATTTCATTCTTTTACATGTAGCTGTCCAGTTTTCCCAGCACCACTTATGGAAGAGACTGTCTTTTCTCCATTATATATCCTTGCCTCCTTTGTCATAGATTAGTTGACCCACAGGTGCGTGGGTTTCCCTCTGGGCTTTCTATCTTGTTCCATTGATCTATGTTTCTGTTTTTGTGCCAGTACCATATTGTCTTGATTAATGTAGCTTTGTAGTATAGTCTGAAGTCAGAGAGTCTGATTCCTCCAGCTCTGTTTTTTTTCCCTCAAGACTGCTTTGGGGGCTTCCCTAGTGGCACAGTGGTTGAGAGTCTGCCTGCTGATGCAGGGGATATGGGTTTGTGCCCCGGTGCAGGAGGATCCCACATGCCACGGAGCAGCTGGGCCTGTGAGCCATGGCCGGGGAGCCTGTGTGTCCAGAGCCTGTGCTCCGCAGTGGGAGAGGCCACAACAGTGAGAGGGCCGCATACCGCAGAAAAAAACAAACAAACAAAAAACACGACTGCTTTGGCTATTCGGGGTCTTTTGTGTCTCCATACAAATTTTAAGATTTTTTGTTCTAGTTCCGTAAAGAATGCCATTGGTAATTTGATAGGGATTGCATTGAATCCATAGATTGCTTTGGGTAGTATAGTCATTTTCACAATATTGATTCTTCCAATCCAAGAACATGGTATTTCTCTCCATCTGTTGATATCAGCCTTAATTTCTTTCATCAGTGTCTTATAGTTTTCTGCATACAGGTCTTTTGTCTCCCTAGGTAGGTTTATTCCTAGGTGGATTTTTTTGTTGTTGCAGTGGTAAATGGGAGTGTTTCCTTAATTTCTCTTTCATATTTTTCATCATTAGTGTATAAGAATGCAAGAGATTTCTGTGCATTAATTTTGTATCCTGCAACTTTACCAAATTCATTGATTAGCTCTCATAGTTTTCTGGTGGCATCTTTAGGATTCTCTATGTATACTGTCATGTCATCTGCCAACACTGACAGTTTTACTTCTTCTTTTCCAATTTGTAATCCTCTTATTTCTTTTTCTTCTCTGATTGCCATGGCTAGGACTTCCAAAACTATGTTGAATAATAGTGGTGAGAGTGGACATCCTTGTCTTGTTCCTGATCTTAGAGGAAATGCTTTCAGTTTTTCACCATTGAGAATGATGTTTGCTGTGGGTTTGTCATATATGGCCTTTATTATGTTGAGGTAGGTTCCCTCTATGCCCACTTTCTGGAGAGTTTTTATCATAAATGGGTGTGGAATTTTGTCAAAAGATTTTTCTGCATCTATTGAGATGATCATATGGTTTTTATTCTTCAATTTGTTAATATGGTGCATCACATTGACTGATTTGCATATATTAAAGAATCCTTGTATCCCTGGGATAAATCCCACTTGATCATGGTGTATGATCCTTTTAATGTGTTGTTGGATTCTGTTTGCTACTATTTTGTTGAGGATTTTTGCATCTATATTCATCAGTGATATTGGTCTGTAATTTTCTTTTTTTGTAGTGTCTTTGTCTGGTTTTGGTATCAGAGTGATGGTGGCCTCATAGAATGAGTTTGGGAGTGTTCCTTCCTCTGCAGTTTTTTGGAAGAGTTAGAGAAGGATGGGTGCTAGCTCTTCTCTAAATGTTTGATAGAATTCACCTGTGAAGCCATCTGGTCCTGAACTTTTGTTTGTTGGAAGATTTTTAATCACAGTTTCAATTTCATTCCTTGTGATTGGTCTGTTCATATTTTCTATTTCTTCCTGGTTCAGTCTTGGAAGGTTATACCTTTCTAAGTATTTGTCCATTTCTTCCAGGTTGTCCATTTTATTGGCATAGAGTTGCTTGTAGTAGTCTCTTAGGATGCTTTGTATTTCTGCGGTGTCTGTTGTAACTTCTCCTTTTTCATTTCTAATTTTATTGATTTGAGTCTTCTCCCTCTTTTTCTTGATGAGTCTGGCTAATGGTTTATCAATTTTATCTTCTCAAAGAACCAGCTTTTAGTTTTATTGATCTTTGCTATTGTTTTCTTTGTTTCTATTTCATTTATTTCTGCTCTGATCTTTATGATTTCTTTCCTTCTGCTAACTTTGGGTTTTGTTTGTTCTTCTTTCTCTAGTTCCTTTATGTGTAAGGTTAGATTGTGTATTTGAGATTTTTCATGTTTCCTGAGGTAGACTTTTATAGCTATAAACTTCCCTCTTAGAACTGCTTTTGCTGAATCCCATAGGTTTTGGATCATCATGTTTTCATTGTCATTTGTCTCTGGGTATTTTTTGATTTCTTCTTTGATTTTTTCAGTGATCTTTTGGTGACTTAGTAACGTAGTGTTTAGGCAACATGTGTTTGTGTTTTTTACGTTTTTTCCCTATAATTCATTTCTAATTTCATAACGTTGTGGTCAGAAAAGATGCTTGATATGATTTCAATTTTCTTAAATTTACTGAGGCTTGATTTGTGATCCAAGATGTGATCTATCCTGGAGAATGTTCCATGCTCACTTGAGAAGAAAGTGTAATCTGCTGATTTTGGATGGAATGTCATATAAATATCAGTTAAATCTATCTGGTCTATTTTGTCATTTAAAGCTTGTGTTTCCTTATTAATTTTCTGTTTGGATGATCTTTCCATTGGTGTAACTGAGGTGTTAAAGTCCCCCACTATTATTGTGTCACTGTCGATTTCCTCTTTTATAGCTGTTAGCAATTGCCTTATGTATTGAGGTGCTCCTATATTGGGTGCATATATATTTATAATTATTATATCTTCTTCTTGGATTGATCCCTTTATCATTATGTAGTGTCCTTCCTTGTCTCTTGTAACATTCTTTATTTTAAAGTCATTTTGTCTGATACGAGTATTGCCACTCCAGCTTTCTTTTGATTTCCATTTGCATGGAATATCTTTTTCCATCCCCTCACTTTCAGTCTGTATGTGTCCCTAGGTCTGAAGTGGGTCTCTTGTAGACAGCATATATATGGGTCTTGTTTTTGTATCCATTCAGCAACCCTGTGTGTTTTGGTTGGAGCATTTAATCCATTCACGTTTAAGGTAATTATCGATCTGTATGTTCCTATGACCATTTTCTTAATTGTTTTGGGTTTGTTTTTTGTAGATCCTTTTCTTCTCTTGTGTTTCCCACTTAGAGTAGTTCCTTTAGCATTTGTTGTACAGCTGGTTTAGTGGTGCTGAATTCTCTTAGCTTTTGCTTGTTTGTAAAGCTTTTGATGTCTCCATCAAATGTGAAAGAGATCCTTGCTGGGTTGAGTAATCTTGGTTGTAGGTTTTTCCCTTTCATCACTTTAAGTATATCATGCCACTCCCTTCTGGCTTGTAGAGTTTCTGCTGAGAAATCAGCTGTTAACCTTATGGGAGTTCCCTTGTATGTTGTCATTTTTCCCTTGCTGCTTTCAATATATATAATTTTTCTTTGTCTTTAATTTTTGCCAATTTAATTACTATGTGTCTTGGTGTATTTCTCCTTGGGTTTATCCTGTATGGGACTCTCTGTGCTTCCTGGACTTGGGTGGCTATTTCCTTTCCCATGTTAGGGAAGTTTTCGACTATAATCTCTTCAAATATTTTCTTGGGTCCTTTCTCTCTCTCTTCTCCTTCTGGGACCCCTATAATGCGAAGGTTGTTGCATTTAATGTTGTACCAGAGGTCTCTTAGGCTGTCTTCCTTTCTTTTCTTTCTTTCTTCTCTTCTGCAGCAGTGAAGTCCACCATTCTGTCTTCCAGGTCACTTATACATTCTTCTGCCTCAGGTATTCTGTTATTGATTCCTTCTAGTGTAGTTTTCATTCCGTTACTGTATTGTTCATCTCTGTTTGTTTGTTCTTTAATTCTTCTAGGTCTTTGTTAAACATTTCTTGCATCTTCTTGATCTTTGCCTCCATCTTTTTCTGAGGTCCTGGATCATCTTCACTATCATTATTCTGAATTCTTTTTCTGGAAGTTTGCCTGTCTCCACTTCATTTAGATGTTTTTCTAGGGTTTTATCTTGTTCCTTCATCTGATACATAGCCCTCTGCCTTTTCATCTTGTCTATCTTTCTATGAATGTGGTTTTTGTTCCACAGCCTATAGGACTGTAGTTCTTCTTGCTTCTGCTGTCTGCCCTCTGGTGGATGAGGGTATCTAAGAGACTTGTGCAAGTTTCCTGATGGGAGGGGCCTGTGGTGGGTCGAGCTGCCTGTTGCTCTGGTGGGCAGAGCTCAGTAAAACTTTAATCTGCTTGCCTGCTGATGGGTGGGGCTGTGTCCCCTCCCTGTTGGTTGTTTGGCCTGAGGTGACCCAACACTGGAGCCTACCCGGGCTCTTTGGTGGGGCTACTGGGGGACTCAGGGAGGGCTCACGCCAAGGAGCACTTCCCAGAACTTCTGCCAGTGTCCTTGTCCTCACAGTGAGACAGAGCTACCCCTGCCTCTGCAGGAGACGCCCCAACACTAGCAGGTAGGTCTGGTTCAATCTCTATGGGGTCACTGCTCCTTCCCCTGGGTCCCAATGCGCACACTATTTTGTGTGTGCCCTCCAAGAGTGGAGTCTCTGTTTCTCCCAGTCCTGTTGAAGTCCTGCAATCAAATCCCACTAGCCTTCAAAGTCTGATTCTCTAGGAATTCCTCCTCCCATTGCCAGACTCCCAGGTTCGGAAGCCTGACGTGGGGCTCAGAACCTTCTCTCCAGTGGGTGGACTTCTGTGGTAAAAGTGTTCTCCATTTTGTGGGTCACCCACCCAGATGTTATGGGATTTGATTTTATTGTGATTGCATCCCTCCTACCATCTCATTGTGGCCTCTCCTTTGTCTTTGGATGTGTGGTATCTTTTTTGATGATTTCCAGTGTCTTCCTGTCGATGACTGTTCAGCAGTTAGTTGTGATTCCAGAGTTCTCGCAAGAGGGAGTGAGAGCAGTAGTATTTCTTTTTTGACCCTGGAGTTATTTAGGAGCAATTTCTTAAATCTCTCAAGCATACATAGTTTTCAAAGTTCTTTGTTATTTCTAATTAATTGCTTTGTGACCAGGGAACATGTCTTGTTTGTACATATTCTTTGAAATTTATTGAGACTTTATTATTATTTTTTATTATTATTATTTTTTGCTGTACGTGGGCCTCTCACTGTTGTGGCCTCTCCCGCTGTGGAGCACAGGCTCCGGACGCGCAGGGTCAGCGGCCATGGCTCATGGGCCCAGCCGCTCCACGGCATGTGGGATCTTCCCGGACCGGGGCACGAACCCGTGTCCCCTGCATCAGCAGGCGGACTCTCAACCACTGCAGCACCAGGGAAGCCCGAGACTTGCTTTATACACAAGCATGTGGTCAACTTTTTTAAATGTTCTTTTGATATTTAAGAAAAATATAATCTCCGTTGAATTTGGTGTTCTGTATATGTCCGATAAATCAAGACTGTTCCATGTGCTATATTTTTACTAACTTCTCTATTTAACTTATTGAGTGTTAAATCTCCTGATTGGGTTGTAGATTTGTCAATTTTTCTCTGTAGTTCTACCCACTTTCGAATTATGCATCTTTGAGGCCATTAGATGAGTACATGTATTTTATGCACCTGGTGAATTTCTTCCTCTACAGATAATAACACCTATATTATGAGGGTTGTGACAAAATATAAATATCTTACATAATTTTTATCACATTTATATCATAGTTATGAATCATTAAGTATAATGCCTAACACATCGTGAGTAGTAGAAGATAATGTAGTGTCTTCTGGCTTCCATTGTTGGTACTGAGAAGTTTGCTGTCAGCCTAATAGCCATTCCTTTCTGGTGACTTTTAAATTTCTTATTGCTTGCTCATTTTTGTCATTCCATGCTTTATTTCCTTAAATATTTCATACATAGTTATTTTATATTGTTTTTGATAATGCAATGTAGCATCTGAAGATACTGGGAAGTCTAAATCTGCTATTTCTGCTATTCTTGCTGATGTTTGTTTCCTTGTGTTTGTTGCTTTTATTAAAGTTCCCCAGAGAAAGAACCAATAGAACATATAAACACCTCACCCTCCATCCCATCCAAAATCTCCTTCTCTGGTATACCCTACCTCAGTGAATGACATTGACAGTTGCCCAGATTGGAAATCTGAGAGTCACGTCATCATCTCTTTCTTACCACCATACCCAGTTAATCAGGGTAAATTGATTCTATTGTATATCTTAAATCTCAAGTCCGTTCACTTTCCTGTTGTCCTACAATCTGTCCTAGTCTAGAGCACTGAGGTCTCCCCATGTCTAATCTTACTCTTCTACTCAACATGATATGTTATTTGAATGATCCTCATAAAATGTGAATCTAAATTATGTCACTTTCAGATTGAAACTCTTTCAATTTTTCATTTCCTTTTGGAATAAAGTTTAAGTGGCATGTCATGCTTTACAAGTCCCTTCATTAACCACTCTCTCTCTACCATCCCCTCTTCTTGCACTCTTAAGTTTCAGCCATCCTAAATCTCTTTTGGCTCCTCCAAGGTGGGATGCTTTTTCTCCTGGCCTCTACACTTGCTGTTATTCTCTGGCCACAAGCCATCATCTCCAGGCTAACTCATTAAGTCTTCAGTTCTCAGCATTAAAGTCTCTGGGAAGCTTTCATCCCTGCTCCACATACCAGTCATCTCCACACACCCTCTAGAGCTGCTGACTGGCTTGGCAACTACAGTAAAGAAACCAGAGTTCATTCTATTCGTCTCTTTTGTGAAGGTTGTTCCTATGAGATCATGCAATATAGACAGAAACCTAAGCAGTCCTAGAATTCCTAGGATTCTTGTAAAAATAAGTAGAAAACTCCAACAGCACCAGCAGAGTGAGAATAGCAGGAAACAGCCTTCAAATCATGAAATAACTTTAAAAAGTAGACTTTTATGGAGAAAAATGTCAGCAAGCACACAGATATAATAGCACTACAAGATTATTTCTAAGACCAGTGACTTAAAACAACAGCATATTCATGATGAAAATGATTCTAATTAGAAAATTAATCTGATTCAGTAATAACCAAAATAGGATCTACAATATGACTTTCCACAATTTCTCAAGTAAGATTCCATCTAATAGTACTGTTTATACTTAATATACACTCAATTCATTTCTTACAATTTATGAATTTAAGTTTCAGCAAGAATACTTTTTAGTGTTTGGGTTATTTTAATATATGCCAATTATTTTGTAAAGGCTAAATAATTTAAGGGTTAAATTACTTAAGTGAATTTTCAGTAATAGCATTTTTAACAGAATAAAAACATGTTTGAGAAAATAAAAATATACACTAAACAACCCAATACAAAATTTTAATAAAATAGAAAGTAAGGAAATTTGAGTCTTATTATGCACACATGCATGTGTGTGAATTTATATATATATGTAGTTTGCAATAGCAGAAATATACTTCTGCAGGATGTAAAATGTACTCTAGAGAACGAGAAGCACAGGATATATACATTATAAGGAGGACAGACTCAATAAATTAGTTAAAATTTTATCACTCAGTAATGAGAGACCAGTTTACAGTGATGTGGCAATGGTAGCAAAAGTAGTAGGAAGGAGCTAGCACTCAATGTATCTAATAAATAAGGCTTAGTGATTCATTAAATATTATGATACTGTACAGGATCAAAATTTTCAACACTTATATAGATCTTTAATTGATATCTTTCAGATAAGCTAAATAATCTAGGTAGGTAAGACATCATATTTTAAAGGAATTACCTTGCATAGGGAAGTCTACTCAATACTCTGTAATGACCTATATGGGAATAGAATCTAAAAGAGTGGGTATATGTATATGTATAACTGATTCACTTTGCTGTACAGCAGAAACTATAACACAACATTGTAAATCAACTATACAATAAAAATTAATTTAAAAAAGAATTACCTTGGAAAACTGAAAAAGCTTCATAAGAGCTGCACGGATCCAAAATATAATATAGTCTCCAAAAATAATGGAAAATATTGGTCTACCGTCTTGCTATCATTCTGGCTGTACTTTATATCTTCAAAAAAACTTTCACAACTAGGGTATATATCTGGACCCTAACAAGTTTATAAACATTGTAAATATGGCCCATTTTCTTTGTAATTATCTTAATGTGCTTTTGTATAAAATGATTTACTAAAATATTTAGTTTTTTAAAATATAAAAATTAAGTAAGTACTCCCACCATTTACTTTATCTCAGAAATTAGACTTGCAGTTGAGCTCTAGAAGTATTGAGTAGTCATAGGTCATTTCATGTAGTCTCAAGTTAGAAGGAAATTAACAGAAAGATGAGCATCAGTTTTACAGTAACACACAACACCCAAGATATGGATCTATAGATTAAGCACATATTCAATTATTTATTCAATGTATGTGACCTTTAGAGCTCACGCTATTTCATTTGTTCTTTATCTTTGATAGGATTAATTGCATTTGATTTTTGTATTAAGGCGAAAGACAGACATCTCCTTTTCCTTGGCTTTAATTAATCTCAAATTTAAGAAGAGAGAATAATGCTCATTTCATAAAAGGTTAACATCGATATTAGGACAATTTTTTTTCTTCTGACAAATCTGTGCTGTGTTTATATTAAAATAAATGTTTAAAAATACTAATCCTGAGCAAGAGTTAAAATAAGAACAGTTTTGACTAAAGAATAAAATTCCTTCATTGTTAAACCTAAACAGCTTTATAATTCAACCATGGGATATAAAGTCAGTAAGACCGGAATTCAGACTTCTGATGTCCATGCCAAACCTGAATGCTCTGAGCAGAAAGAACACACACATAGTAGATTAAGAAAAAAACAGTAAAAAGCATCAAAAATTGATGCACCTGGATTTTGTTAAATATAACAAAGGTTACTCAGTCCTTCATGGATAAACCCAGCTGGAGAACAGCACTGAACAGTATACTGCATTGAACAGATTCCTCAGAAAGGCAACGCTGGATTTCTTTTTTTTAGATAGGCACAGACTTTTCCCCCCGAAACATTCAAAGACATAAAAGACACATTTGGAAGTACAATATGAATCCTGTGTTTTGGTGGGGTTCTTTGATTTTTGTTTTTGGGTTTTTTTTCAGCTGCATTGCTCAGCTTGCAGGATCTTAGTTCCCTGATGAGGAATTGAACTCTACTAGGGGTTCATGGCAGTGAAAGTTCCGAGTCCTAACCACTGGACCACCAGGGAATTCCCATTTTTTGTTGTTGTTGTTGTTGTTTCTTAATCCTGTCTTCATGAAAGGAAAAAGTTCTGGCCACTTAGGAAACTAAAGTGAGTCACTTGAGTTTTTAGTTATAGATCCCCCCTCATGAAAAATAAGAGCCTTCTAGCCAGAAAAGCAGTATTATGACAAAGTATTAATATTTATACACCAGTAAAGGCATTAAGTAAGGGCTTGGCAACACAAGTCAACTGAAACCAAGCTCTAAGGATACTTTTAGTCCGTGTGGTGAAAGTGCATGGGAGTGGGAAACTGCCAGCACAGCAGGGATCCTCTCACAGTGTTAGGGCCTGTCCACCTAGGTGCAGTCGGTTCCAAGTCAGTGTGGTGAGCACTAGGCAATGACATCGACTTCTTCAATATGCCTTTTCTTTTATTCCAACTGTCTCTCTTCCTCTTCATCTGCTTCTTCAATGACCTGAATCTCATCTCCTTGAGGTAAGGAAGAATTCTCCACCTGCAGTTTATTCCCATCAGCTTTACATTTCTCTTCTTCCTCTATGATTTCCTTCCATATCTTGTGGTTTTCAGTGAGATGGTGCATTAGCTGACAAAATATTCGCCGTCTGCCTTTCCTTCTTTGTGGTTCTGTGAAATTTAACACACGTGTATTCTAATCATAGCAATATGATTCAATCATTCAATAAATATCTGAGTGCCTGATATATTCCAGGCACTTATCTAAGCACTGGGGTTATAGTTATAATATGATTAAAATAATCCTTGCACCATGGGGCTCTCTTTCTAGTGGGAAGACCAAGATAAGCAAAGAGGCAAGACACTTGTGTGTTAGATGGTGTTAAGTGTTACTGGATAAAAATAGAGAGGGGATTAGGGAAGATGGGGTGGGGTGGGAGTTTCAAGGAGAAAGGAGGATGGTACAGAAATTTCAAATGATAAATAACAATGCAAAGTTAAAAACCATCCTTTATAGGGATTTTTTTAATGTATTGAATTAAACACAATTATCAAAATTTTGGTGAGTAAAAATAATTTTTAGAAGCCAGCCAACTTTCCCAAGATGACATCAGATGATAATGCCATAAGATTACTCTTCACTATGCTACTCCTGAATACAAGGTAGGGTGGGGGAAGTACTTTGTTATCTTGTTCCAAGCTGTCTTATTTGTTCTGATTTATAGCATGCTTGGGAAACAAACAAAAAAATAATTAGGTAGATATAATTTAAATCCTACTTTAAAGAGCAAATAACTGATTTCTTCATTTTTAGTTACAAAGATGACAAATGTCTTTTTCATTTTCCATTTATACTCACTGATTTATATAGAAAAACTATGCAGTACGGCTTGGTAGTTCAAAGCCATAATGCCACAAAACTTGGTTTTCCTCTCAGAGTCAGAGAATGTGTATTTTCCTCCTCTCCCAACTGTGTTGAATGAACTATTTCCCAAGTCTATATGAAGGGCATGTTAACGGGGGAGGGTGGTGTGAAGAGGGGTTAGGCAAAGGAGGACTAGCCACTAGGACCAGCCACCTCACATAAGTTCAGATTTGGCGACAGCCCCATCATGTGTGCACAGGTAGAGACTGCTGAAGAGCACTGGCTGGAGGACAGCACTTCCAGAGATGCTACTTTAACTAAGAATGCTTGTTGTGTGACAGCATTTGCATGGTACCCAAGCAGTAGTTACTCAAAAGGAGACTATTCAGGATGAATATTTAGATAGTACTTACTTAAGATATAACTACTGAATCTGTATCTTAAAAACAAAGATTCAAATCCAAATTAAATGGACATTTGCAGTTAATTAATAACATTAAAGAAATGATAGTATCCTTATATCTTACTAAGATTTAGGTTGTCTTCTATTTCTTCATCCTCTGTATCTAATTCTTCACCATCTTCTTCATCATAACAGCTTTCAGTATCATCATCCTCTTCTGCTTCCATCCACTGACCCGGGAGCAAACCAGCAGCATCATAGGAGTTACACAGGGGACCCACTATGTGAGTGATAAAAGATTCCTGGAGTTTTGCTAGTTGAGGAGAAGAACGATCCATGAAGGGACTGACGGGCAAACCAAGATTTGCTTCTTCATCTCCCTGAGCATTTTAAAAAGAAAAGTATACCTTTAACTGTTGAAAGAACAACCACTGAGCTTTGTTAAAATTATCTTGAGGTTTTTTAATAAGCACAGTCTAACTCAAAATAATTTTTACAAAGAAGTATCAATGAAATTACTCTGTCATTCCAACTCAAAGAATTTCTCTACTATTTGAGAAATCCTAAACAAGACTTTATTCTCACACCCCCAGTCAACCAGTACGGTTGATATTCAGGTAGCAAGAAAAATATACATCTTTTAAAATAAATTCAGCAAATTTGCTAACAAACCAAAATTATATTAATAGAATATATAACTTCTATATAAATTACCAAAATTCTATAATATCAAATATAGATCCTCTTTCTCCTATGGGGAGATGGTATAATGGAAACATTTTTGTTGTAGTTGTACCTCAAATGTACAGAGTTGAATTTTGCAAATGCTTTTCAATGCCCTCCCTTTTTTTCTAACAGCAGAACCCTTTAATGAATCTAAATCAGAAAACTCAATATTATAAAACAGACAAAAGTAGAGCTATTGTGGTTGAGGTGAGGATTCGCCCCAGCTGCCTGCCCTGTGATACCCTCCCACTTGTGGTCCCTAGGGTCTGGAGAGCACAATTGGAGATCAGACAGATGTGGTTTCAAAACCTGCTTTTGCCACCTACTACCTGTGTGGTGCTGGGCAAGCTCTATGCCCAATTCATGTGTAAGATGTGAATAATAATCTACAGGTTTGCTATAGGACGAAAAGCAATATTATACAAAATGTTGAGCACAGGGCTGAGCAGTCCCCAAATGGTACTATTAACATTTTAGTACCTACTATCTGAACGGGTGGAAGGTGAATACTCTCCACAGTGCACAAGTTCTGCAGGCAAGCAGTGTCTATCTGTGCTGAGCCAACAGAGCCCTAAGGAGACAACCAGAAACTGTCCCATGATTAAAAATCTTATATGGCTTTATCTTTTGTGAGGATGAAAATTATTAATATTTACAAAAAATATCCAGGTGGGTTTATCCACAGGATTCTACAGTTTCATACATTTGACTTTTAAATAGGAGTTAGGCTTTTCTAAGCCCATGGCACATAATGGCCATAGGAGTATACATAAAGATAGTATAACTAAGGTAATAAAAAGGTGAAAGGTTGGGCCAGGTTAGAAATTTGCATCCATATCTGAAGAAGGTTGAATAGCAGAACAAGACTGAGAAGGAATTCTGATGGTTTTGATGAGGGTTGACTTTCCTATAGGTTAGTACATTTAACCTTCACGACCACTGTGTGGTAGGCTTATAAGATGGCATTTTTCTCCTTTGCCATAAGAATAATGAAACCTAGAAAGATTAAGTGAAACTGTCTGAAATATTGTTCTTAGTGATCTGGAATTATAATAGTTTATTGAGCACTTATGTGTCAGGAACTGTTCTAAGAACTTTACATAAATTAATTCATTTAATCCTCACACAACCTTATAAGGCAGGTACCATCAATATTCCTATTTTCTCAATGAGGAAACTGAGGCATAGAAAAGTTAAGTAACTTAGCCCAGGTCACATTGCTGGCAAGGAAGAGGAGCCAGGATTCAACCTCAGGCATGGCTTCCAAGTTTGTTTAATAAGAATTAATTCTCTATACTTTAAAAATATATTATAAAATGGGTCTAAATGAAAGTTTCTAATGTTCTTTCACTGAATTAGTGGGTTTTCTAAAATTGGCATATACTACCACTTTCTTATTACCACTGTTTGTACAGATAATATAAAGACATCATTTTCCTTAGCGTAAAATTCTTTTGTGAACATGAACTGAAGCCTGAGGCAGTCTTCCATTATCTTTGAGAATGAGGATGGGAATATGCAAACACTCCTATACATACTGCAGTCTACAAATTAGGGTAAATATTTATAACCATTTATTACCCCAAATTACATACAATTTAGTTCAAATGTATCAGTGAAAAGTATTCTAAGATTATTGCTAAGATTTTACTAATCTATTTTCATGATTACACAGTATGGTATTTTGTTGACTTGTAAACAGAGTATACACTATTGTATTGGGATGTTTAGCTAAGGTGGGTGAAAAATACTACATTTACTGGTCATTCAATACAATCTGGGTGTGACAAGGTAAAACAGATAAGTGTGCAGTTTATAGGCTCACCTTCATCACTCCTACTAGAGTAGCAACTCTCGGTAAAGAAAGCCCTGTCACAGAAGTCTCACTTGGTAAACATCTTGATCTTTCCTGATTAGTAGGTCTAGTAAGGATTCCCAAAGAATGCAGTTCCAGTCAAGAGGATGTATTTGTTATTTTGGAGATAATGAAATATTAGCCTTCTGGGGAAATCAGTATTTTTTCTACATTGTAGGGAGCCTCAAAATTGGACAGAAAAGTGGTAAAGACTGCAAAGTGGCAGGATTATTTTAAAGACAAGATTAAAAACATATGAGAAAAGAGCATGTTTATGTTTTTGAAACTTGAAAGCCACTAAGTATCTACTTTGTCCCCATTTCTAGCGCTAATTTCTTACCCTCTGCCAGGACTTTTACGTAGTTGATGTATCTAAGGCAGTCTTTCTATGGCAGAGTTGAAAATGTGTTGATACTTTAAAAATACAATCTAAGTATACCCTGAATCAATTAAACAACTTCTTTTGGAAATAAATTACCCTAGGTTATAGGGTTTTCATGATTGAAAGGGACCTTGGAATCAATATGTAGTCTTTCCTTAGCTCTAGACTGGAGTACATTCAACCCACTCCAGATTGGCAATAAACTATTTTGTTTTTAAAATTTAAAGATTAATTTTTTGTTTATTGTTATTTTTTAAATTTTTGGCTGCATTGGGTCTTTAGTTGTGGCACGTGGGATCTTCGTTGAGGCATGCGGGATCTTTCGTTGTGGAGTGTAGGCTTCTCTCTGGTTGTACTGTGTGGGTTTTCTCTCTCTAGTTGAGGTGTGCGAGCTCAGTAGTTGTGGCATGTAGGCTTAGTTGCCCTATGGCATGTGGGATTTTAGTTCCCTAACCAGGGATCAAACCCATGTCCCCTGCATTGTAAGGCAGGTTCTTTACCACTGGACCACCAGGGAACTCCCTGTTTTTAAATTTTAGAAGCAAAGGCAAAGGAGCTGAGAAAATATTAAGACCAGAGCAAATGCAACTCATTTTTGGTTAAAGCAACTGATTTCAAGCATTTAATGTAGCTATCCAAACCCAAAGGGTAGTGTCTTCAGATGGCAGCTCTAAAAGTCCCACCAATCTCATGTTTCAACTTACCTGCTCATAAAATTCATTGACAATGCCTTCTGTCCATTTCAAATGCAAGTCTCGAACTTTTGTTGGGCCATTTATATCTGCCAGTTTGATGCACACCTGGCATACTAACAGGCGATCATTTTCATTACTCCATTCTATACCATTACTGTTTACATCATTGGCCTAGTTTGGAAAAACAGAATTATTTTAGGTGCTGCGGGCACAGGAGTTTTTTGTTTTGGGGTTTTTTTTTTGGCCACACCGCACGGCTTGTGGTATCCTAGTTCCCCAACCAGGGTTTGAAACCATGCCGTCAGCGGTGAAAGCGTGGAGTCCTAACCACTGGACTTCCAGGGAATTCCCCAGTTTTTTGTTTTTACCAAATTGTCTTAAAACTGTTTCCTGTCCAAAGGACAGGAAGGAATTTCAATAAATGCTTCTTTTAATTGGTTTGTGCCATAACATGTACCTCTATGGGTTAAATTTCCCTTTGAAGTGTCATTTACGGTTTTGTTTCAATGGAAGTAGAGCACTGTACAAGCAGAACAACAAACCGTGGGTTTCAATATTTGTGATTACCAGAGAAAATTGTAATTTGTGTATATTATATATTATACACATTAGTATATAATATGATATAATATAAAAATATGTATATGCAAAAACAAATCATATAAGAATTATAACTATTTCTATCTCAAAAAGGAACATTTAAGGATCTAACTGTAAAAGAAAACATGCTATATAGTTGAAAGAACACAAGTCTTAGAAGCTAATCTCTATGGTTTTAAATCCTGACTCAGAATGATTTACTAATTCATTGAATAATGCTGGAAAAATTACTTAAGCTCCTTGAGTCCACCTTTCTTCATCTATAAAATAGGAAAAATATCAATCTAGCCATATTGCCATGAGGATTAACAAATGAAAAATTCACAGTTCATAGTAAATGCTAATATTGTTATTTAAATAAATGCTCGTTATCAGGCAAATTACCATGCCTTTCAAGAACTCAAATTTCCTCTTGTAAGAAATAAAGTGAATAGGCCAGATCAGTGGCTTTGCAACTTTATTGTGATGGTAGATTTTTTTTTGCCTCTACCCCCCTTTTTTCTTTTTTTTGGCTGTGCTGCATAGCTTGCAGGATCTTAGTTCACCGACCAGGGACTGAAGCAGGGCCACGGCCATGAAAGCCCTGAGTCCTAACCACTGGACCACCAGGGAATTCCCTAGCATCCGCCCCTTTGGTTAAAGGAACTCTTATGTAGACCACCACTACAGAAAACAGTTAAAAGAAAGGCGAGCTCTTTAGATTGAAATTGTGTAGTCTAGGGAATTCCCTGGTTGTCCAGTGGTTAGGACTCTGCACTTTCACTGCCGTGGCCCAGGTTCAATCTCTGGTCAGGAACTAAGATCCGCAAGCCTTGCCCCACGGCCAAAAAAAAAAAAAAAAAAAAAAAGAAAGAAATTGTGTAGTCTAGAGCCCCACTCATGTGACATTTTTCTGAGAGACTACAGAATAGAAATCTCTGAGGAACACAGATTCAAAAGTTTTGGGCTAGATAATCTTTCACCTATAAAAACTTCTATTTACTCTGACTTAAGCACTTAAGTAAATTTTTATTAAATAAAAATAAAAGTTAATAGAGCTATACAGCGATGAAATAAGTTTAAAGAAATTTCAAATTTGTTGCTGATTTTTATAAACATTTTATCAGTAGCACAACAGTGACATATATAGGTCTCCTTCCAGGAGGTTGAATCTAGTACTCCTTTGATACCTGTTCCTCTACCCTGAAGGTACACCTTCCTTTAGGGCACAAATGTTATCAAGAAAATGATTTCCTGCCTGCAAAAGGTGGGGCATCCTTCCTGCAGGAACCTAAAGCAGTGGTTCCCAACATTTTTTCACCCCAACTTCTGAGGGATAGAACGTGCTCCCATTAGTACCATCACACAAGGGCAGTGATTCTCAATTCCATAGTGAATGTGAGCTCAGTGAGGACAGGGACTTCCATCTGTTTATTCCTTATTCTTCACTAGGACGATTGCATGCAGTAGGCAATCCCAATAAACAGTAGTTCAATGAGTGCATTATTCTCACGTACTTCTCCAGACCCACACCAGCCAGTTAAACACTTAATAATATAAAGGGAAACAGGTGCAGCAAAGTAGGCATAACTGGCTTCTTAGAAACACATTTTTAACTTCATAAAATGCCTTACTTGGCACTGTGCACAACTTTCTCAAATCTGTCCCTAAAAGCTTCAATTGACATAATTGGAAATGTAGCAAGCAATAGTATTTTTGGACATGTTATACTTTTTATTAAATATTGGCATATATATTGTATTATGTCACATTTTTATCATGACTTCATGACTTCAGATTTATCACTCTAACTTAATGTTAAAAAAATACCTTTTGGAATGCCCTAATCAGTTAGGTAATCTGACTGATAGAACCTGGCCATCCCCTAAAGAAAAGTAACTTTTCAATGACCAACCCGCTTTTTTGCCCAGTATAACTTCCTGTCCCCTTGTGCCTATAAAAGTCTTTCATTTTATACTGGTCCTTGGAGCTCCTTTCTGTTAGACTGGATGCTGCCTGATTCAAATCAGCTTTTGATCAAAGTCTCAAAATTTAAAACAAAACAAAACAAAAAATGCCTTTTGTCAGTAACACTGACAATAATTTCTGCTTTTGAAACCAGGAATTAATTTGCATAACAAACCTTGGCATTGAATTCAGCAAGGAAATCAAAATGCTTTTTAAGATCTGTGGCAAGGATTGCTTCAATGACTAAAAAACGAAAGCGCTTGAATTGCACATTATCAATATTAAGAAGGAAGTTGTATTCTGGACGAGAAAGATACAGATTCCAGGCTGATGCAGCGTGATGATTTTCCAGAACAGATCTGTCGTTGTACAAAACTGCCTGAAAAGGAATAAGAAAAAGGAGGCAGGCATCTCAAAGATACTGAACTTTAATAATAAACAGAGTTAGGATCAGGTTGGAAGAATACAATGAGTACCTACTACATGCTAGGCATGTTAATACCTGTAAAGAAGGGTTGATAATTTTATAAATGAGTAGACTGAAGTGCAAAGAGGATAAGGTACACCTTTCCAGCATTCACAGCTAGTAAGCGAAAGGGTAATTTGTCTCCAAAGTTCATCTTTGCAGACACCACACTGCCTACCAAGATATGTAAAGTTGATATCTGAGGTCAACTTCATTAAATCAGTGAATCTTCTCAGATAAAGCTTCTGTTAATAAAGTCATTAGGGACAGAGAGAGCAGGTTTAGGGATATATTACTGTTCTTTAGCCAGAATGGAATGAACATGCTGACTAAAGCATGAAGGAGAGGAAACTGGAATACTGTGCATGGTGAGTCAGAGACCCACAAATATGAGAAGGGCACATCCTATACTCCCAACTGACACAGTGCCTGGGAGTCAGAGAAGTATCAAGCAGGTAAAAGCACAAATTCTCTGGTTCAAGTGGTGTAGATTTATTCACTTTTTTCCCACTTCACTCTAGTGGAAGACCCTGAGGTACTACCTCAGTAGTCTAGGATTTGGGAATACAGATTTTAAAAACCACTAGATTACACAGAATTTTTAAAGCTTCTTCCATCTCTAACAAGTAAGCAATTTTTAAAATTATTAAGTAAGCATAGTAATTATTAAAAGAACTCTCATAGCCAGTGCTAATGGCTGAGTAGAAAAATTAAAACGTCCCTATTTTCATAGAGCTTCCTGTCTAATGGAAAAGGACAGATAAAAACACTGTGCAATCTCAGTTAAGATGCATATTCTGAGCCTAATTAGATTGTTTTACCTATTTGTGAAATTTAGTTATAGTCTAGATTTAAGCATAGATACTTACCATTTGATTTTTTTTTTTTTTTTTTGTGGTACGCGGGCCTCTCACTGCTGTGGCCTCTCCCGTTGCGGAGCACAGGCTCCGGACGTGCAGGCTCAGCGGCCATGGCTCACGGGCCCAGCCTCTTCGCGGCATGTGGGATCCTCCCGGACTGGGGCACGAACCAGTGTCCCCTGCATCGGCTGGCAGACTCTCAACCACTGTGCCACCAGGGAAGCCCTGATTTTTTTTTTACATCATTTATTTTTATTTTAGCAATGATATGATTTAAACTTTGCAGTGAGTCACAAAAAAGCTGGAAACAATCTGTATCCACCAATGGATGAATAAAGAAGATGTAATATATATAGACACAATGCAATATTTTTTAGCCATGAAAAAGAAGGAAATCCTGCCATGGGTGGACCTTGAGAGCATTATGCTAAGTGAGATAAGTCGGAGAAAGACAAATACTGTATGATATCACTTACATATAATCTGAGACTGAACTCTAGATACAGCAGAACTAGGTAGTTACCAGAGGGTGGGGGAATTGGGAGATGGTGGTCTAAGGGTACAAATGTGCAGTTTGAAGACAAGTTCTGGGGATCTAGTGTACAGTATTGTGATTATAATTAACAATACTATATTATATAATAAAAAACTGCTAAGAGACTAGATCTTAAATGTCCTTACCACACACACAAAGTTAATTATGTGATGTGATGAAGGTGTTAGCTATAGCTATGGTGGTAATCATATTACAATATACGTATCAAATTAAAACGTACATGTGAAACTTCAAAGACTGCCTAAGGGGTCAACTTGCATTTAATAGTGATTTAACTAATTCATGCTTAAATCCAGTAAAGACTGATAAATTATCAGAATAGCTTTGTTCATGAAAAAGTAATCAAACTCCCCACTCAATAAATTACAATGTACAATGAGTGTCCTGTAAAGCTAGCTGACTTAAACTCTCAGCTAGTGAGATTAGTAAAAAAAGTTAGTAATTCAGAATTCCTGCAGCATCCAAATTACCCTTTGACCTTACCAAAGAAATATAAAATGGGGACCAAAAGAAATCTGAGTCAATATTAGAATCTAGATATAATCACTATACTGGAAGCTTTAAAGACATGATAAAAGCGGTAATGGATTGAGGAAGGGCCATCTTAAGTCATTGCATAAGAAGGAAAAACCCACCTGGAGAAAAAGTAGGAGTCCCCTGCTGGACCCCAGTCAACTCTCTACCTCATGGCTAAGTGGAGGCAAGAATCATGGAGCAGTAAGGAGGCAAATTCTGCTTTAGAAGAATACTGGAAGCTTGCACATAGAGCAAAAAGCCAAGCTTAAACTCTGTGAGGAAAACATTCCAGGTAAAACAGATAATGAAGCCTCAGCTGGCTTTTACTGAGAGCGCCATGACAACTAGAAAAGGAAGACTGTTTCCCCCCTAATTTAGAGCTGCAGTAACTAACATCCTCTGAATTTTGCTAAAGCAACTTGTTACCTGCTTTCTCTAGTTATGGATCCCATCCTTATCTCCGCAAGCAAATACTTCTCTAACATGGCAAAGCAAATTAGTTGATCATAAAGTTTACTTTTACCCTCTCTGAGTCAAAAAGATTTGAAAAGGGGTTTAATACAAACTCTGACGGAATTAATCTTAACAAAAACCCATCAGACATAAAGACTTTGATCAAACAGGAAGACTATGACAATCTGAGCAAATGTCTCCTTTTGAAACACAAGAAAAAGGAGGAAACAAAAATCTCTAGGTCATAGTCATAAGATTAAAGAAGGTATTTTAATTTTTCTGAATGAAAAATATTGGATTAAGAAGGACTGTTTTCATTAAAAAAATAATATTCCTAACTTAAAAAAAATCCAAGAGGCAGTAAACAAATTAGGTGCAGTAGAAAACAATGAAGCTACTTTTTTTTTTTTTTTTTTTTTAAGAAGTACTTCTCTTTAAAGAAATAGTCTTGATGAACAGGTGTCATCTGGGGATTCCTTTACTCTCAAGTTCTGGGTTCTAAAATTTCTGGTAATCCCATTATCTTCTAAAACCCTTTGTCTTAGTTATCACCCTTGTTTTGCTAAAACACATTTTTATGTAACTTTCTCAGATAGGATGGATGGAACATGATTTTTAAAAATCTTTGCATACCTGAGACTCTTTATTTTGCTCTTAACACTCAACTGTAGCTTAGCTAGATACAGAACTCTAACATGAAAATAATCCTTTTATGCCAGCACTATCTCCTCCAGTTTTACTTTTTTCCTAGCACTTATGTCATAATCATCTCTCTGTCTTTTACACACACACACTTATTTGTTTTTTCTTGCTTTACTAGAATGTAAGTTCCATGGGGGCAGAATATTTTTTTTGCCTGTTTTGTTCAATAATATTGCCTAGAATAGTGCCCGTCCCACAGTATGCATCAAATAGCCTTGTGTATGTTTTATTGCTGAGTCTCTTTAATTGGTAAGGATGAGTAGGAATCCTGTGAACATGGATGGGGGCTGTTTACCTAGCAGGTTTTGCTTTAGAATTACCAATGTGATTTCAAAAATGAGAAGGATTGGGCTTCCCTGGTGGCGCAGTGGTGGAGAGTCCGCCTGCCGATGCAGGGGACGCGGGTTCGTGCCCCGGTCCGGGAAGATCTCACATACCGCGGAGCGGCTGTGCCCGTGAGCCATGGCCGCTGAGCCTGCGCGTCCGGAGCCTGTGCTCCGCAACGGGAGAGGCCACAACAGTGAGAGGTCCGCGTACGGCAAAAAAAAAAAAAGAGAAGGATTTACTCTGGAGTACTAAATCTCTCCGAGAGGTGTTTTCTGCCTGGAAGTAAACGTAGTAAATACAGTAGCTTTGCTTAAAGGTGTGTGGTGTGTGTTATATGGGAGGTGTGTGTGTGTAGAGCAGACAAGGGCAAATGGCATCAGGAGTCTCTAGGGTTCCACTTAGGCCTCAGCTCCCTTCTAGTATACTTTAATCTCGTAATATTTGCCCACATGTTTTTCATTTTCCAGAAACAGTATGAAATTCTTTAACCTACTGGTGATAATATCCTCCTGCCAACTCCTCTCTGTTGTAATGAACTTCATCCCTTACTAATATTTGATCAGGAGGAAAAGGAGAAAAATGTACTTGTTTAGTCACCATCTTGATCTATATTTGGGAGGACAAACATTTATGACTGTCTAGATCTACAATTCTCAAAGTTTTGTTTACTTTTACCCCAAATCAAAATATTCTACAAACTCTAACATCTCAATCACTAATCTCCATCTTTCAGCCAACTATTCATTTGGAAATAGCTCAGAAATCTCTTAGAATTTTAATACTGACATCCCTCCAGGATAAAGCTGACTAAATGTTTCCCCTTCTCTCATGGCAAGGATTCAAAATAATCCTCCTAAGTCTTCCCACACACTTCTCTCACCATGAGAATGAAGAATGCTTGATCCAGTTGGTGGTATTATACACTATTGTCCCTTTTTATCGTACACCAGCGCAATAATATCTTTCACTATTTGTGGCCTGATTAGACCTATTGAGCTTCCTACGATGAGAGACTGCTTTATTACCTAATAAACAGGTCAGGTCTCAGGCTTTCACAAAAGAGTCCTTATCTCACAGGCACTAGCTGAAGAAGGTCTCAAGAATTTCATCACTTTGGGAACAATGGAGTATATTTCAGACAAGTTTAGCAGTCCTGCAGAGCAAAGAAATTAGGGATCCTTCAACATTCAACAAATTTTTACTGAATGCCTTCTGTGTGCTAGGCACCATTCTAGGTATTAGGGAATAAAAGAGATAAAAATCCTTGCCCTCTTGGAAACTTATACTCCTCTGAGAGGCATGGAATAAACAAAATACACATGCAAAATACATAGTATGCTAAATGACCATTGTTATGATCAGGGGAGGAACATAATGAGTGCCAGGGAGGGGCTTTTGAAATTTCAGGTGGAAGGAAGTGACAAAGTGAGCTATATATTGGGTTGTCCAAAAACTTCGTTAGGGTTTTTTGTAAGATGTTAAGGAAAAACGCCAATGAACTTTTTGGCTAACCCAATATATGTCTGGGGAAAGAGCACTCTGGGCAGAGAGAACAGAAACTGACCAGGTTCTTAGAAAGGCAGTGTGCCAGCACATTAGAAGGAAACAGCAAGGAGGCCAGTGAGGCTAGATCTGAGTGAATTTAAAAAGGAGAATTACTGGGGGCTAAATCGTGTAGGGCCTTCTGAGCCACTGTAATGACTGTCTTTTACTAGGAGTGAGGGCTTGGAACAGAGAGTGATGTAATGCACATTTAAACAGGGCCACTCTGGCTGCTATGTGTTGAAACCAGACTGAAGGGGAGCAGGAAGTAAGCAAGGAGACTAGGTAAAAGGCTATACTTTTTCATAGCTGAACTCATCAATTTCCTTTCAAGTCCAGCCCTTTCCATTGCTTCATCTCTTGGCAATCCTTAACAATGAGAATTTAGAAATAACACATAGTTACTGATTGTTTCCAGACTTCATGTTTGTATTTTGATCACGACAACAGTTTTGAGTATACAACTTATATAAATTACATTCATGTGTCATTGTTTTCAATTATCTGCATGCAAGACAAGTAACACTAGAATTCACTAACTTGTAATATCTTTGAAGAGGAGGTAATAAACAAGTCTGACTCACCTATACTCAAGGCTAATAAAGAAAGAATGAAAGCAGAGGGTGGAATAGAATAGTAAATAATTTCTGTCTACATGATATCTGATTCAGTAGAAAACTTTCCAAATGTTATCTCTTTTAGTCATATCAGGTACATATTTTGAGGTTCAGAAAGATAAGGGTTACTTGCCTAATGTCACACAGCTAATAGTAGGTAACCAGAAATTAAACTCAGGTCTCTCAATCCGAAGACCAGTACTTTTTCCACTGTGCCACTACTGCCCAGGTCTATGACTTGCCATAGGACTAGGATTATGAAGTGCTTGGCTAGAGAAAATGGGCGTCTGATTCTTGCAGAATGGGACTGCAAATGAGGAAATGTGTTCCTTAGTGGGTAATTTCTCCCAAAGCAATTCTTAGAAAGTGGAAAAATATTAATATCTAGATTGCAATTCATTTAAAAGTTACCTGTGGAAATCATGAGCTATGAAGAGATGAAGTCTAACTGGAGAAAATGAATTACATAGCCCTTTTAATCTTCTCTCTTTCTCTGAATCCTATTCGTGTTCTGGGTAGAGAATCTATCTCCTATATTTTAAGCAGTGGGAGTGTGTGAGAGAAATGAGAAAAGGAACATAGAGAATGGCTGTAAAAGATGAAAGAATCAGAACTGAGTTTTGAACATACAGCAACAAAGTGAGGAAGTAAGATGAATTCAGCAAACAATCATTGACAACTTGCTCTTTGTAAGGCAGGCCGGCAGAAATACAAAGCTGACATTTCAGGAATCACCAGCCTAAACAAAAATTCACAACCACACTAAATTCTGCTTAAAACCAAGTATAGTCATCCCTTAGCATCTGCAGGGAATTGGTTCTAGGACCCCTGCAGATGCTCAAGTCCCTTAATAAAATGATGTAGTACTTACATATAACCTACACACATCCCCTGTATACTTTAAATCTTCTCTAGATTACTTATAATACCTAATACAATGTAAATAGTTGCCAGTGTGCAGCAAATTCCAAGTTTTGCTTTTTGGAACTTTCTGGAATTTTTTAAATTTTCAAATATTTTTGATCTGCAGTTGATCAAATCCATGGAGGCAGAAACCCTGGATATGGAGGGCTGACTGTATTTAGTTCCAAGTCTTAATGTTTAAAGTCATCGCAATTACAGTATCCGTTTGTTGGGGACTCCTACCTCTTATGCAAATTGTGACCCTAAAGGAATCTTGCACCTTATCAGCTGTACTGAATACAAAAATAATGTACTAGAAGATATTTTTACATACATGAATATGTGCAGACCTAAGAGACTGCATATTATGGTATGTCTTAGAGAAAAAAAAGAGGACAACAACAAAAATAATAACAGTTCTCAGTCATCATAGCTTTTAGGCATATGAAGAATCTTGCTAGAAGGAAGAGTAAGCCTACCATCTAGAAGTCTTATCAATTTGATCAAAGGCAAAGATATTGACAGCGAAGACTCCAGAATTTCATAGAAGTAGCGAATTACTCTTTCAGGAACATTTTATTTATTTTCCAGTTGAAGATGATCTTTCCCTAATTCATTATTCAGCACATGTCATATCACTGCCGTGTGTTATTATCCAACGGCCAAATGATTCAATTGAAGAATGGTTTACAAAAGGAAATACAGTATGGCTGTAAAATTTCAGAATCACTCCTTAAACTTTCTGAAAAAGTAGTTCCTACCTGAGGGGCATTTGTAGCCACTAGAAATGCATTTGTCCGCCCTGGGTGGTCGTAATCATGCATGGCAGCTGCCACGTACAGAGACATCAATTCCAAGGCAGGAATGTTTGAAGACAGGCAGCCATAGCTCTCATCTGGAATACAGCAACTCCTCGAAGAAATGTAAGCAATTCGCCCAGGGTTAATTCTACCGTTAGAATCTGAGGAGCAAGCAAAATAACCCAGCATTACACATAACATGCTCACAAGGAGGCTAAGGAGGAGATTCCCATAGGTAATAGGATTATTTATCTTACTTGTTGACTTACCTAAGAAATAGACTCTATTTATATATATGGACATAAAATAGTATACTATTTCCAACATACATGCTAATAGAGAGGAACAGTGTTAAACACAACCCTGAAGTCACTTACTTTACAGGACATGACAGGATTCTCATGATGCTCTGTTACTCAAGCTAGTGATAATTTTTAAAAACCTCTGATTGATAGATGCGCCACGGCTTCAGTAGGGACCGCTCCTCTCGAAGGGTCTGAGCCTCGCCAGCCCCTCCCCCAGGAGACCGTTGCAGTGGGCCAGCCCCTGCTCTTTGGTAACCATGTGTGACCGAAAGGCTGTGATAAAAAATGCCGATATGTCGGAGGAGATGCAACAGGATTCCGTGGAGTCCTGCTACTCAGGCATTGGAGAAATATAATGTAGAGAAGGACACTGTGGCCCATGTCAAGAAGCAGTTTGACAAGAAGTAGAACCCCACCTGGCACTGCATCGTGGGGAGGAACTTCAGTAGTTACGTGACACATCATACCAAACACTTCATCTACTTCTACCTGGGCCAAGTGGCCACACTCCTGTTCAAATCTGGTTAAAAGCATGGACTGTGCCACACACCCAGTGATCCATCCAAAAACAATGACTGCAACCTAAATTCCAAATACCAGAGACTGAAATCTTCAGCCTTCCCTAAGGGAACACCTCGATCTTTATTGTGTTGTTTTGTACAGGGCATTCTCTGTGCTAGTTTGTTGTGGTTATAAAGCAATTAGCAAAACAGCTTACATTTGTATTTATTTTCTATTCCATACCTCTCTGCCCTATGTTTTTTCTCTTCAAAATCCATTCCTTTAAAGAAAGAAATGTGTTGGAGAAGTGTGTGTTTAAAATGAAAGCCAAACCTCTGCTTTTCTAAACATTTGTTATTTAATGGTTAGATATAATGGCTGGGGTAACAGGAAAAACCAACCTAGAGAATAACATTTCATGAAATAGTATAGAAACTTCGGAATTTAATATATTAACAAAGTAAGTTTTTCAACATAGATGCTTTTCAAATCTTATCCAGATAGATTACCTTTCATTTGTACCCTCACTACAACCCTTCCTCCTCTTCTTTTTCCTTCCATGAAGCCCCTTATAAAATACTGTAAAGAAAAACTATGAAAACTGAAAAGGCATGGAGAACTGAGGAATGACTCAGTCAATATAACTCTTTTTATCTTCTAGTTAGAAACAGTGTTTTCACTATCAGCACTGTGCTTT
This sequence comes from Platanista minor, assembly GCA_004363435.1. Taxonomy (NCBI): domain Eukaryota; kingdom Metazoa; phylum Chordata; class Mammalia; order Artiodactyla; family Platanistidae; genus Platanista; species Platanista minor. The sequence goes on from RJWK010002985.1 coordinate 27,016, forward strand.
TGGTGTCCTTAATATCTTACATTTGTTTTTTCCTTTTCTGTAATTGGGTGGCTTTCTCCATTTAGATAGTCGCTAGATTGTTTTTGCTAAAGGGATCTTAGAGTATTAAGAAGGAAATAATAAACTACATTGAGAGCAGACAGCAAATAAAACCACAAAGATATTAGAGAGATACTAAATTTCAATGGTGTGTTCACCAGTGGAAACTCAGAATAATGTCCTGGCTTGTCAAAGACCAAAAGGATTTCATCATAATTTAGTTCACTCAGTATTTGCAATCACAAGAATGTTATAACATAATGACTTTAACACACACTATTGATAATTATAAAGATACCTAATTATTTTCATGCTGTTTATATTTTGTACCTAAATTGAGTTTTAGAATTACCCACACTAGAGCTACTTTTAAAAATAATTATAAAAAGTAAAAACAAGACAGTTAAATGTATGGATAAAGATATATTTAATTCTGATAAGATTTAAATTACCAATATCAGAGTCAGTAACTTCAATTTTTCCTGCATTATATGCATTCTATATTTCCCCTAGAATTTAAAATATATACATAAAATATCAAAAATGGCAAAAAAATCCTTTTAAACTCAATAATTACTTAGAATTGACATATTAGGATCTTAATACATTAGTTTGTATATATTTAACATGAAATTAGTAGTATAAAAAAGAAAATAGATGGCAAGGACAACTAAACATAACTACTGTAGATCCCATTTAAAAGGAGGCCTCACAGGACTTCTCTGGTGGTCCAGTGGTTAAGACTTCGCCTCCCAATGCAGGGGGTGTGGGTTCAATCCCTGATCAGGGAGCTTAAGATCCCATATGCCAAAAAACAAAAACATAAAACAGAAGCAATATTGTAACAAATTCAATACAGACTTTAAAAATGGTCCACATCAAAAAAAAAAAAATCTTTAAAAAATTAAATAAATAAAATAAAAGCAGGCCTCAGTAAAAGGCATCCAGATTGAAAAGGAAGAGGTAAAACTACCTCTATTTGTAAATGACATGATTGTATACAGAAAAATCCTAAAAAATCCACTGGAAAACTATTAGAACTAATAAATGAGATCATAAAGGTTGCAGGGTACAAGATCAATATGCAAAAAATTAATTTTATTTTTTCATACTAGGAATGAATAATCAAAAAATGAACCCAAGAAAGCAATTGCATTTACACTAGCATCAAAAAGAATAAAATACTTAGGAATAAATTTAACAAAAGAAGTGCAAAACCAGTATTCTGAAAACTAAAAAATATTGTTGAAAGAAATTAAAGAAGACTTAAATAAGTAGAAAAATACCCATGTTCATGGTTCAGGAGACTTAATATTGTTAAGACAGCAATACTCCCCAAAATGATCTGTGGTTCAACACAATCCCTACCAAAATCCCAGCTGGCTTTTTTGGTACAAGAGATATATAAGCTGGCCCTAAAATTCATATGGAAATGCAAGAGATCCAGATTAGCCAAAACAATCTTGAGAAGGAAGAATAATTTAGAAGTTTACTACAAAGCTTTAGTAACAAAGATTGCATGGTATTGGCATAGGATAGACACATAGATCAATGGAATAGAATTGAGAGTCCAGAAATAAATCCTCATATATATGGTCAATTGCTTTTGGACAAGGGTGCCAAGACCTCGTTGAGAGCCAACTATGCCCTGCGTGATGCAAGGCACTTTCATACATGTTGTTTCATTTAATGCTCACATCTTAAAAGGTAGAAACTGATTTCATAACATTTGAGAGCCAACCATGTACAGAATATATCAAGAAATTTTTTCAACAAATGGTGCTTGGACAACTAGATATCCATGTGCTAAAGAATGAATGTTGGACCTCTTACTTATTTCATCCCCCCAAATTAGTTCCAATGGATCCTAGACCTAAACATAAGAGCTAGCTATAACTATGAAACTCTTGGAAGAAAACATAGTAAATCTTCATGACCCTGAGTTACACAAACCCTTCTTAGATATGACACCAAAAGCATGAGTAATGAAAGAAAAAATAAGATAAATTAAACTTCATCAAAATTTGAAGCTTCTGTGCTTCGACAGACAACATCAAAAAAGTGCAAAGACAACACAATGTGAGAAAATAGCAAATCATAAATCTAATAAGATACTTGTATCCGGAATATATAAAGAACTTCTACAACTCAGTAATGAAAAGACAAATGACCACATTTTTAAATGGACAAAGGACAAAGGAAATACACAAATGGCCCATAACAACATGAAAAGATGCTCAATGTCATTAGCTATTAGGGAAATGCGAATCAAAAAACCCACAATGAGATACCATTTCACACCTACTAGAATGGTTATCAAAAAGATAGATAATAACAAGAAATTGGAACCTTCATATGTTGTGTGTGGGAATGTAAAATAGTGCAGCCACTTTGGAAAATAGTTTGGCAGTTCCTCCAAATGTTAACCACAGAGTCACCTTATGACCCAGTAATTCCATAAAACTAGGTATATGGGCAAGAGAAATGAAAACATATACCCACACAAAAGCTGGTAGAATATTCATAGCAGCATTATTCATAACACCCCAAAAGTGGAAAGAATGCAAATTTCCATCAACTGCATATTGACTGGTAGAAGAGTGAGAAAGAGGCAGAAAAAAAAAATGCTTAATATATAAAATAAATATCAATATATATGAAAACAATGAGGAAAATACATATGGCTATTATAGACTTCATTTCTGTGACTGGTCACATAGCTGTGTTTGGGATTTAATCATTTTCTTATTTCACTACCCATCCCTCATTCCCTTTTTGCTCAGCCAGCATCTCTACTGATTATGGTTCTTTGCCCAGTGGGATGACACACTTTCTGTACTATTAAGGGGTCTGTACTATTAGTGACCCTTATGGTAGTGGATTACTGCAGTTTTTCATTATCTTTTGTCACTGGACACAGGAGTACCAAAAAGGTCAGAGACTTCCCTGGGTTCCTAACATACATCCTCCCATGTGTAGTAGGAATCCTATTTTTTCTTGATAATGAGGATCACACAGGATCAATCACCTGACCTTGTATAGAATCCTCCTCCTGTCTACTGGTTCAAAGGCATGGAGAACACAAAGTGGCCAGATGTCAGTCTCAGTTTACAGTTTCCCTTTTATGTGTCCTCTATTGAAAGCATTTTTCCTTGGGAACTAAGGTGTGTAAGCCAAGTTTTTGTTTGTTTTGGTGGGGGTGGGGGGAGAAGCAAAAATTTTCTAAGTGGATCATTCGAGGTAACAGAAAAAAACCCTCCTAATCCCACTCTTTGATTCACAGATTTGTGTATTCTTGGAATAGGAGAAATGGTACCATATACTGGTCACTGGTTCAGAAAATAAACCACATTTTGTGGGACAAGCACCTTAGCCCCACAAAATGTTTTCACCTAACAGGTGCCCCAGCTGAGTCTTCAATATGTCATTCTCTCAGGCCAGCTATGGGATGATAAAATTCATGAAAAGATCAGTAAATTCTGTGGGCCTGAGCCCACTGCAACAATCTTTTGAGGCAAAAATGAGTTCCTTGATATGCAATATTGTATATAATAAGCCAATGGTGAAAAAGGCATTCACTAAGTTCATAGATGGTGATGGTGAAGCATTATAGACAGTAAAAGTAAATCCATACACAGAGTAAGTGAGAACAAAAGCTGTCTCTTCTATAAGACAAGGGATCCAATATAATCAACCTACTACTACCAGATAGATGACTGGATGTTCCCCCAGGGAATGGTGCTATATCAAGGGCTCACCACTGGTTTCTCCTATTGCCAAGCTGGGCACTCAACAGAAGCCAGGGTCAGGTCAGCCTCAGTGAGAGGAAGTCCATGTTGCTAAACCCATACATAATCTCCATTCTTGCCATCTTGGCTATTGTGTTTATAAGCCCATCAAATGAAAACTGGAGTAGCTAAAGAAAGAGTCTGATTGATAATCAAGAGAAGAGGTCATTTTGACTACTTGATTATTAAGAGCCTCTTTTGCAGGGAATGCTCTTTGGGAAGTGTATTAGTCAGGGTTGTACAGAGAAGCGGAACCAACAGTGTGTGTGTTTGTGTGTGAGAGAGTGTGTGTGTGTGTGTGTGAGAGATAGAGAGAGAGAGAGAGAGAAAGAGAGAAAGAGAGAGAGAGAGATTTTAAGGAATTGGCTCATGTGAATATGGAGGCTGGCAAGTCCAAAATCTGCAGTATGGGCTAGCAGACTGCAGAACCAGGTAAGAGTCAATGCTGCAGTTCAAGTATGAAGGCTGTCTGCAGGCAGAATTCCTTCTTTTTTGGGGGGAAGTCAGTCTTTGTTCTATTAAAGCCTTCAACTGATTGGATGAGGCCCACCCACATTATGGAGAGCAATCTGCTTTACTCAAAATCCACTGATGAGTTAATCTCATCTAAAATACAGCCTCACAGAAACATCCAGAAAAATATTTGACCAAATGTCTGAGCACCATGGTTCAACCAAGTTGACACATAAAATTAACCATTACAGTAAGCATTCACATGGGAAACAAATATCCTCTACTCTGAGAAGTCTAGCCACAAATCTCTTTCCCAGAACTCCTTATCACCAATTTTCCAATCTTTTTTCTTCTAAAACTCTAAGTATCCAAGCAAGCTATTACCCACAGGCCATGTATCTGTGTAGATCCTTTCTCCTGGTCATCTCTCTCTCTAGGCCAAATAAACAAGCAGATTTACTGCTTGATGTTCTGCCTACTGATTGGATTTACCTTCCCCTTTTTATCCTTCAAAGGATACCTTTGAGAGTCTATAAAGCTGTAGTCATCCACTTTCAGGAGGTACTGACTGGTATATGGGACAAAACAATCTATAAACCAGGTCTTTTCTCCTTCAGTCAACTGGTCATGGGTAATTCCCCATGAAGCCATATGGATTAAGGAAGAGTGCCAACGCATTAGCAACAGCTGCCATAGGAATCTGAGTTCATATTTGGAGTCTCCTGTTCCTTCAGGGGCAGCTCAAAACTAACCTTGTATTTAATATTTCCTCTTGATGATTGAGTGCTACTGTACATGCCAACTTTAGGAGAGTCAGAGGGCCCAAGTTTATGACAGGCAGGTCATGTGGTAACTTAGTGCATATGGTCAAATATTCAAACTCGATCAGAGCCCAGTAACAATCTAGCAGCTGTTTTACAAAAAGAACAGTTATCCAAGGAAGAAGGATGGGCAGTGCCTCAAAATCCTAAGGATTTATACTATGATTCCCTTGTAGTGATCTTCTATAACTCCACAGAGCATTCCTACCTGCCAAAGACACTCTGAAAACTGCTGGATGTGTTGAGGGTCATATTGCCAAGTGTCCAAGCAGCTTACACTACCCTGAAGCTGCTTCACATGATTCTCCTGCTCTGAGTTGCACATAAAATTCATAGCCTTACAGTTCATGGGTTGGAGCAGCAGTACTGAGATATTGTAAATTTGCCTTTAGAATCCAAAGAGCACTCTAGGTAGAGAATTCAAAATAATTGTCCCTAACCTTGGAGAGGATACCTCAACATATCCTAGACCACCAGATTCCTAATAACTTCACTGAGGTAGCAAATCTCTGAATTTTTGTGCAAGTTCTCTCATTTCTCTTCCTCTGGCACTCTTATCAAGGTATCTAGGATATTTGTTACATCTTGCACAGTAGAGCTATTCAGCATTATCTGGTCATTATACTGGACCACTTTGATACCTTATGGGACTAGGCTAGATTATAACAGAATGGGAGACTTGACATAGCCCAGAACTAGGATGCCTAAAGTGTACTGCTATGCCTGCCAGGTGAGAAAGTAAATGTCTTCTTGTGGATTTTGCTAACAGGTATAAAGAAAGAAACATTTCTCCAGATTAACGGCTGTGTACCAAATAGGATGAGTTGGGTTGACTTATCAAAAATTCATATCTGGAACAGCTGTGACAACTGGAGTCACCACCTGATGAAGTTTAGAATAATCCACCATCATTTTTCAAGATCCATTCATCTTGCGTAAAAGCTAAAGTACCACAGGTCAAATAGCAATGTGATGGAAATCACCACTCCTGCATTTATTAAGTATTTGATGGTGGCATTAATTTTGCAGTCCATCCAGAAATAAGGTACTGCTTTGGTTCACTATTTTGCTAGAATGAGGCAGTTTCAGGAGATTTCATTTGACCCCTCCTACCATGATGGTCCTCTCTGCAGAGATCAAGGAATTAATGGAGGGATTCTGCCAGTTGCTAAAGATGTTTATTCCAACTGTGCATTCCAAAAATGGGTGGGTTCAGGGAACTACCACTATGAGATGGACCCAGGCCAAAAGTCCTTTTATCATCTAAATTCTGTAAGCCCCTACTATGATTGGTGGGCCAGTGTGGTAGTTTACCCTCCAGGAGTTAGCGTTGCAATGTATTTCTCAGCACTGATGAAGCGGGACACTTCTGAGGGACATGGTTAGGTATGGGTGGGAAGACTACATGACCAACCCATTTCAACATCCTATCAGTGTAAGCCTTTGAATTCCTTCCTCCACAGTATATCAGGAAGTTGTGACATCTCAATTTCTCTTAATGCCTAGATTTCAGACAATGAATGGAGCAAACTGTTAGGGCCACTGCCAAGCACTCAAGCTAATGCCCTGAATCCAGAATCTCTAATAGGTACACCTATATCAATAAATTCAGAATGATCAACCATTACCTTCCTTTCCCTTGCTGTAACACTTTAAATCCATTCCCACATATGTTCCTCAGGTTTCTGCCAATATAAATTTAGGAAATTATTCTGGTGTTCAGACTTAGATCCTGGCAGATATGAGTTTAATTATGGATCATAAAGAAATGAGAGGTGGTGGGACTGGATTTAGAGGTGAAATAACATTCCCCTACAAGTCAAGAATCTCAGGTGAGGTTGTTACAAGGTCTTCAGGCAACCAACACAAGGAGAAATGATTGTTTCTCAGCAGGGAGGTACAGCAAGATTTGAGGGGTTCAGGGTAATCAGATTTACTGAAATCAACTCAAATATTCCCCTTCCAGTTATCAGGGTCCTTTCTTTCCCAATCGATACCGTAGTTCTAACATAAGAGGCTTAGTGAGGCCATGAACTCAACTTGAATTGTATTTCAGGTAACTTCAGGATCAGACTTTGGATTATGTTTTCAGAAGTTATGATCCTACTACTATAAAAATTAAGGAATCTTTTAGCTATCTGGTTCTCTAAACATTCATTAAAACTCTAAATGTGTCATTTCATTTCTTTTTTTTTAATTGAAATATAATTGACACAAAGCACTGTGTAAATTTAAGGTATACAAGGTGTTGATTTGATACATTTGTATACTGCAATATGATTACCACCCGGAGCATTAGCTAACACCTCACTACACCACATAATTATCATTTCTTTTTTGTGGCGAGAACAATTAAGATCTAGTCTCTCAGCAACTTTGAGCTTTATAATATAGTACTGTTGACTATAATCACTATGCTGTGCATTAGCTCTCCAGAACTTGTTTATCTACTAGTTCCAAGTTTGTACCCTTAAACAACATATCCCAATTCCCTCACTCATGGCCTGTTTTTACAAGTTCAGCATTTTTAGATTCCACATATAAGTGATATCACAAAGTATTTGTCTGACATTTCATTTAGCATAATGCCCTCAAGCCCATCTGTGTTGTTGAAAATGGCAGGATTTCCTTCTTTCTCATGGCTGAATAATATTCCATTGTGTGTGTATACACATACACACACACACACACACACACACACACACACACACACACACACCCCTTCTTTATCCATTCATCCATTGACAGACAAGTTATTTCCATGTCTTGGCTATTGTGAATAATGATGCAATAAACATGGGAGTGTGTATATCTCTTTAAACTTCTGTTTTCATTTCCTTTGGATATATATCCAGAAATTGCTACTTCATATGATAGTTCTATTTTTATTTTTTTGAGGAATCAAAATCTCCATACTGTTGTTCACAGTGGCTGAACCAATTTACCTTCCCTTCAACAGTGCACAAGTGTTCCCTTATATCCACATCCTGCCTAAGACTTAACCTCTTGTCTTCTTGATGTCAGCCATTCTAACAAGTGTGAGGTGATATCCCATTGTGGTTTTGATTTACATTTCCCTGATGATTAGTGAGGCTGAGTACCTTTTCATGTACCTGTTGGCCATTTGTATGTCTATTTTGTTTCTCTGCCCATTTTTAAAAATTGGATTGTTTTTTGGTTATTGAATTGTACAAGTTCTTTATGTATTTTGGATATTAACCCCTTACCCAGTATATGGTTTGCAAATATTTTCTACCATTCTGTAGGTTGCATTTTCATTTTTTAAATTGTTTCCTTTGCTGTGTACAAGCTTTTTAGTTTGATGTAGTCTCACTTGTTTATTTTTGCTTTTGTTGCTTATACTTTTGGTGTCATCATTTTTTTTTCTATTAATTCTCCACTGCAATCAGAATAAGGCAGCGCATCCCATAGTCCTTATAGTCTTTGTTTCTACCACAATTTTACATTTCAACAGCTACTTGCTCTCCCAAAGAAAGCTTTGTCTTCTACACATACTTGATTCCATAATATTGTGTATAAGGACTTGTAGCACTGCTAGTAAGAACTCAGGAGGAAGTGAAGTGCATGGAAGAGAAAACAGGCATTGCCTTAGGTAATACTTAAATCATCTTGAACAGGCTGGTGGTAGAAAACTGCTGTCAAGGACACTGCCAGTGAGGGCTCCGATGAACCCATAATTGGAAACTAGAGGAAAGGGGATCATTGTCAATATAGCAGCAGAAAGCTAAGTCGAATTGTGTGCTGCATATGTGGAATACTAAGCTTGTAAACAATGAACTTAGATATTTAGCTGAGATTTCCAAGGAAAGTATTAAAGATATATAGCCAGGTTTCTTACTGTTTGAAATAAAATGCAAGAGAAAAATGAGGGAGAACTGTTAAGCAAAACGGGTCCAGGACTTGATAATTTGGGAAATTCTCAACCTGTTCAGACTGCAAAAAAAATTAAAAGTAGGAGATTCACTGTCAGGAATGTGTACTCTGGACAGAAAACCAACATTGTAGCTGTACCACTTTTTGCTAATTCTTTTGAAGGATGAAAAGGTCAGGGTCTGAGACAGATTTGAAGATGCAACGCTGATGTCTTTGAAGAAGGGGCCATGAGCCATGGAATGCAGGTGGCTTGTAGAAGTTGGAGGGGGCAAGGAAACATTCCACGCCATGCGGCATGTAGGATCTTAGTTCCCCAACCAGGGATCGAACTCATGCCCCCCGCACTGGGAGTGCAGAGTCCTAACCACCGGACCGCCACGGAATTCCCCAAATTTGTATTGTTTGAAGCCACTAAGTCTGTGGTAATTTGTTACAGCAGCAATAGGAAACTAATACAGATTTTGGCACTTGGAAGTAGGGTGTTGCTGTAACAAATACCTAAAAATGTGAAAACAGCTTTGGAATTGGGCAGTGGGAGAAGGCTGGAAGGATTTTGAAGTGTGTGATAGAAAACAATAAAAGATATTAATCAATATATTCAAGAGGTTCAGTGAACCCCAAATATGATGAATACAAAGAATATCATCTGAGTGCACCATAGTCAAAATGTTAAAAACCAATAGCAAAGAGAAAAGGGACATAATACTTTTAAGGAGAAATAAGACTTATGGCTGATTTGTCAACAGAAACTGTAGAAGTCAAAAGATGAACCCAGAGGTATCTACAAATGTGCTGAAATAAGAAAACATTATTCTAAGACAAAATAAATACATCTATAGGGACTTCCCTGGTGGCGCAGTTGTTAAGAATCCACTTGCCAATGCAGGGGACACGGGTTTGAGCCCTGGTCTGGGAATATCCCACATGCTGTGGAGCAACTAAGCCCATGCGCCACAACTACTGAGCCTGCGCTCTAGAGCCCGTGAGCCACAACTACTGAGCCCACGTGCCACAACTGCTGAAGCCCGCATGGCTAGAGCCTGTGCTCCGCAACAAAAGAAGCCACTGCAATGAGAAGCCTGTGCACCACAACAAAGAGTAGCCCCTGCTTGCCCCAACAAGAGAAAGCCAGCATGCAGCAATGAAGACCCAACACAGCCTAAATAAATAAATAAATAAAAATTTAAAAAACAAAAAGGCTGAAGAAAATGATCTCTGATAGAAGCACGGAACTACTGGAAGGAAGGAAGAGCGCTACGAAAGAGTATGGCAGACAAAAATGAACCAGTGACATAAGGTAAATCCATCAAACAATGGCAGTACTTTAAACCACCAAAGAATGTAAAGCAGTGGCTAAGACTATATCACATTTACACTGATTAGTATGGTATTATTTCTCAGGCATTTGTAACTGAGCAAATTCTGTCCTGATTTGTGTGTGTGTGTGTGTGTGTGTGTGTGTGTTATTTTATTGGAACATTTCTCCTCTTTTTTTTTTAATTTTTAAAAATTTGGCCACACAGCTTTTGGGATCTTATTTTCCCCACCAGGGATTGAACCCAGGCCACGGCTGTGAAAGTGCCGGATCCTAACCACTTGACCACTAGGTAATTCCCGTCTCCCCTCTTTCATATACTAGAATAAGAGAGCCATGAATGTTACAATTCATTATATTTGTATAAATAGTTATATTTATGAGGAAACAAAATTTGAATGTTAACAGGTTTTTAAATATCATTATTTAAATACTTGTATGAAGGTTTTAAACATGTCCACTTTTGCTGGGAATGTCATATATTTTAAATTTACATGATACACCTAAAACAAAAAAACTAAGAATTGAAAGAAAAGCAAAGAAATGATTATCATAATATTCAGAATATTGGCTACCTCAGTGAAGAAAGCAGCACTGTGGGACACAGAAAAGAAACATGGTAGATTGAGTAGTACTGAATCTTAACCTCACTTTTAAGATGGGTAGTGGGTTTCCTAATTTGCATGTCATTATTCTTAAAAATTTACAAAGTCCTTTATAAATACCAAAGTTACTTAATAAAGCTTTTAAGAGAACAGAGATAATGAAATGAGACAGTTTGATTTATTATTCCTAATCAAATAATTAAAAGAAAGATTTATAGAAGGAAGTACCTGTTTCATTTCCTGCTCCATGATCATTGTGGATCTGCTGTAAACCAGGAATTGGCCGTGTTGTCAGATACCAAACAGCATGTAGGACATCTGTGGCATGTATACGATTGTGATCTAAAGTCACCAAAATGTTTTATAAAAATGATCATTCTGTTATTTTTAACATAGGACATTTTAAAAAGTACTTTCTAGTCATACTGTATCCTCATAAATAAAATATATGGCTTAGAATAATTTCCAACAATTATGTTTTTGTTTCATCTTATTTTGTAAAAGTTTATTGATGTGTTAAAAAGTTCTCTTTAAAAACTTTCACATATACTATGAAAACATATTAAAGGGGTCAAAGAAAAGGCAGCATTACCAGGGCTAATTTACTTAAGGTTGCTTTTTTTTTTTTCCTGGCCAGTCTGAGAGGCTTGCTGAATCTTAGCTCCCAAATTAGGGTGGGTCCCTGCAGTGAAAGTACCAGGGAAATCCCTACGGTTGCTTTTTTGTGGCTTTTAAAAACATGCAAATAGTGTCTCGGTTATGGAGACCCATGTTTGCAAACAAAGCAATTTCTGCACAAAGGCACATAGAACAGTTACAAATTCTGGATACTTGGACAGCCGCCTCGCCAAAAGATAAGAAATAACTCTCTCTCAGGCCTGCTATAAGGATTACATGTTAAAAGGTATATACCTTTATATAAACATCCAGAATAGTGTCTGACATGTAGTACATGATCAATAAAACACTGGTTTACTGAAATACCACTATGTGAAAAGGCAAGACCTACAAGTGAAACCCAGCTTTGCTATTTCCAGTTTTATGATCTTGGGAAAGATCCTTCTGAATTTTTACTTCTCACCTGTAAAAGGTAGATAATACAACCTTTCCAACACAGATGAAATGAGATAATCTTCGTGAATCTAATGATTATAGTCATAGCTGATGTTTCAACAAATATTTAGTGTGTACCTTCCATGTAGCATTACCAAAGGATACAATACTGAATGTTTACACTATAGATATGATGTCAACCCACTAGGAGCTTATTATTAATACAATCATGACCTTTTATTGACCATTTCCTATGTGCCATGAATTTTGATATGTGCTTTACATTATTATCACTACCTATGGGGTAGGTACTATTGTTATTCCCATTTATAAATTTGGAAACTAAAATTTAGAAAAGTTAGGTCCCAGTGACCTTTTTTTTTTTTTTTTTTTTGGCTGCTCAGCACGGCACGTGTGATCTTAGTTCCCTGACCAGGGATCAAACCTGTGCCCCCTGCAGTGGAAACACAGAGCCCTAACCACTGGACTGCTGGGGAATTCCCCAGAGACTCTTGTCTTAACCAATATATCCTAATTGTAGGTGACCGTGAAGACTCCCCACCATGGCTTTCTTTTTTCCATTCCCCTGCCCTTGAAGTCCACCTTAAAATATCACTTTATTCCATTTATAAAATTCAGCCACTTTTCAAAATGCCTACTTTGTAAGTGGTAATTATAGTACATATAACACACATTAAATTATTAAGCATCACCATTATTTATGAGGCCAATTTAAGAATAATTTGCTCTCTGTATTTCCCAAAAGTGTGTCCACCTGGAGGTTAACTGTAGAATGAATCAACACATAAAGAAAATTGTACCTTTTCCTAATATAAAATTAAAATTCTATTGTATCATAAAATCAAATAGCCATTAAAAATTATTCCACAGGGAATTCCCTGGTGGTCCAGTGGTTAGAACTCCGTGCTCTCACTGCCGAGGGCCAAGGTCAATCCCTAGTCGGGGAACTAAGATCCCACAAGCTGTGCGGCCAAAAAACAAACAAAATTATTCCACAAATCAGGACACAGTTAAAAAACAAATTCTATGGATAAATTTTAAACATTTTAAAGTAAAGAAATTTATGAAACTCATGACTTAAATTACCAAACGTTTGAAAAGGTACTCATATGAATAATTGTTAACATAGAAAGATGTATACAATATTACATGAAAAAGCAGATTATAAATAGGTATTATGATTCACTTCATAAAAAGTAAGTATGTTTAAGAAAAAGTCTTGAAGGATATATACCAAAATGGTTTTTTTTGGTTTTTGTTTTTAATTTTTTGGCTGCAACAAACAGCCTGTGGGATCTTAGTTCCCTGATGGGGGATCGAAACCACACCCCATGCATTGGGACCATGGAGTATTAACCACCAGTCCACCAAGGAAGTCCCTTACCAAAATGTTAACAGTAGTCAGTTAACTCTGGTTAGGAGGATGTAGATTTTCTTTTTAAATTACTATTTTCCAACTTTTCCAAACATGCAATTTTAAAAGTGTTTAAGGGACCATCTGAAGGGAATTTATAAAGAATTTCAAAACCAGTATTATTTCAACTTAAATAATATATTTTAATACTTACAAGGAATGTCTCGATAACCATTTTCTAATGCACAAAAGTAGTTCATGAATTGTAGAGTAGGAATTTTAAATATCTCCAATAAGCCAGTGTCTTGAAATAGGGTATACATAACCTAAATGTCAATTAAAAGAAAGTTCGCTTTAAAAATCGGAATTTCTAGTTGAATATGTTTTTGTGATTTGCATTTGGGAAAGTTAACCATGTATATGCCTTTAACTTAAATAATTTATTAAAAACTTCTCTACAGTGAATTCTTTCTGAAATATGAAAAAGAAAGATACTGCCCTAAAGCCCTTGAAAACCAAAGAATGATTATCATATCATGTCCCAGTTTTGAAATTTTTCCAGTCTTCCCTTTAGCTTTTCATTCACAGTTTATTGAAAGGCATATGAATTATATTCTATTCTAGTCCTAGGTGTTAAAAGAAGTCAGAACAATATATTTATCACATTTCTGTCCCTAAAGAATTCAATGTAATAAATTGTGTGTCCTCCACATAATTTATCCTTATGTTCTCGCATTTCATAAAGAAGATACTTTGGAGTTAATGAGAATAATATTTCAGGAAGGTTAATCTGATGCTGCTGTGTGGACCCACCAGGAAGAACTTTGAGTCTGGGTGGTAAAATGGAAGTATTTTTCCATGGTTCTAGCATGAAATGGACCATTTGGCCTTGGGTAAAGCACAGGGAGGACCGGTGAAAAAGATGAAGCGTAAGTTTCAGTCCAAAGAACTAGATCACCTTTCATGTCCTTTTCAACCTCAAGATTTAATAAAAAGTAAATCTTTATTACTTCTTTAGTGTAAATTAAATCCCATTATTATGGGCAAATAAACTACTTTTCATATAAATATATATAAAATTATGAAATACTTTATATATATAATAATATTTGTTTTTATATATATGGGTTTATATACCCAGGTTTCTCTTTTCAAATTTTCTATTGAAAATTTCATTTGTGAAAAAAATAATTCAATGAACAATGCTGAACTTGTACCTAAACCAATATTATACATCTTTAGATTTTACTTTTTATAAATATTCAAGAAAAAAGTAACTTATAATAAAGGAGCAGGGATTTGAAACAAACCTGACTGAGGATCCTTCCTGATTTCTCTCCCATCTTTTCTACAAGTTCAAAAATTTGAAAATTCCAGTTACTCATATTTTCTATTAATGAGTCATAATCTTCTATTAAAATCAGGTCCCGTGATGCTTCTTGTTCAATCTGTACATGTAGGGGAAAAAGAAAACCAAGCCAACTTAACCTTACTTTTTATAAATATTGTTAAATCCATAGCTAAATAAGAACACTTAAAAATGAACACTATAAAAATGGTCAATATTATTTTCTATAATGGTTATTCTCAAATATAAACTGTACTTCCTATTCTCTTTGTAGAATGTTATCTTCAGACAAATATGAACATGTCTTCTAGGCATCAAAAGACTTATTGGTATTTACACTACTTTCATAAATAAAACTATTATATTTCCAAAACACTACACAAATCTAAAATCCATTATTTTCATTTTGGAAGTTACAGGTATCAAAGGATAATAGACAGAAACTTATATCCTTAAACTGACATTTATTACTAGGATAACTTCCCAAAAGAAATGGATGGATTTTTTTTTCCCTAAAAAGCTTAGATTTTGAACTTTACGAACAAAAAAAATATTAAGAACAAAAAACCCCCTACAATTATAAGTAGGTTATTTTCATTGTTTTTAATGACTATGAACATACTTTATTTTTTCATATTTTAACACATACAATGAAGAAAAAAATCAGCATAGAAATATATTGACTATAAAACCAAATAAATGTGTTAATTTTGAAATGAATGCACTTAGTTATTCTAGGATGATGAGTTTAAAAGTAATTATTTTTAACCCAAGGTTTTCTTTTGTTTTTAATTGGGGTATAGTTGATTTACACTGTTGTGTTAGTTTCAGGTGTACAGCAAAGTGATTCAGTTATACATATACATATATCTATTCTTTTTCAGATTCTTTTCCCATATAGGTTATTACAGGATACTGAGTAGCATTCCCTGTGCTATACTGTAGGTCCTGGTTGTTTATTTTATATATAGTAGTATGTATATGTTAATCCCAAACTCCTCATTTATTGAAAGAAACTATTTTCAGGTGTTAATAGTGACTTTTCAGTAAAAATTTTTTAAAACTCATTATATTAAAAACCTTGTTCTGGGCAAAAATAATAAACTTAGTACTAACTAATAATATATTTCACCTTAACATAATCATATTGAAAGTTTATCTTTTACATTTGGTTGCTCTTCATTCTGTGCCTCTTCTTTTAGGTGATTATCACCTTCCCAAAGTAATTTTCTGCAGTCTCTGTTCTCTGTTTCCACTTCTTGTTGAGCTTCCATAAGGTTGAATGATGCTTTTGAGAAAACGGTATTGTCTTCATCACCTTTCAAAAAGTATTTAAAGTAATAAACAAGAATAAAACATGTCCTATATGAACAGTTTTATTAGAAAAATTTGTAAAAAGTATTCAGATAAGTCAAACCATACTGGCATTCAATCTAAATTAATGACACAATTAAGTTGTATCTTGCTGGACCAGTTGGCCCAGGTACCTTGTGCTCAGGCAATATTTCACCTGATATAGCTACTCATGGATGAAAGAGAGGGTGGAAATTCATTATAAAAGTGAGAAACTGAAAATGTCAGTCCCTCTCAATAGGAAATTTTTTTAAAACCAATTTCATGTAAACTACTTCTAATACCTGAAATTGTTTGAGTTTTGGATATGAAAATTATAAACTCATAATTATGGATGAGATTAAGGCACATCTAAAAATTAGAACAATGTTATGAATTGTGAGTTATTTCTCTACCAATGTGATTAATAATACTCTTTTTCCCAAATTACATGGAAAAGGGAAGCAACATTGGTAGCTACATTTCATTCACTCATATGCAAAAAAATATTCATACTCATTCTATTTGTAATATGCTAACCAGGAAACTTTCCCAAAACACATCAACAGCAGAATAAATAAACTGTAGTGTATTCACACAATTGAACACTACAGAGCAAACAGAAGGAACTACAATCACATGCACCAATATGGATGATTTTTAAAAATACAATGTCAAGTGAAGGAAGCCAGACACAAAGGTATATACTCTGCAACTCTCTTTATGAAAAGTTCAAAAACATATCAAAATTGACACACATGAGTATTGAAAGACAGGATAAACATTATCTTTGGGGGAGATTCCTGGAAGCGGGGCATGAGAGGAGGTGCTGGTAATATTTTGTTTGTTGATCTGGGTGCTGATTACATATGTATATTAGATGTATGAAAATTTGTCCAGCCACAAACCTAGGATTTATTTATTTTTCAATATGTAGGGATTTTTTAAAATAAAAGTGTTTTTAAGAGTACTCATTCGAGTTGACTTTCAGAAGAACTAGGTTGGTTGGTTGGTTGGTTGATTGATTTATTTCTTTCTATTGAAGTCTAGTTGATTTACAATGCTGTGCCAATCTCTGCTGTACAGCAAAGTGACTCAGTTATACACATATAGACGTTCTTTCAGAAGAACTAGGTTTAAATCCTGATTTTTTTTTTTTTCTTGCGGTACGCAGGCCTCTCACTGTTGTGGCCTCTCCCGTTGCAGAGCACAGGCTCCGGACGCACAGGCTCAGCAGCCATGGCTCACGGGCCCAGCCACTCCGCGGCATGTGGGATCCTCCCGGACCGGGGCACGAACCCGTGTCCCCTGCATCGGCAGGCGGACTCTCAACCACTGCGCCACCAGGGAAGCCCCTGATTTTTGTACTTAATAATGGCAAGCTTTTCCCCTGTAGAAGTGTATATATGGTAATGCCACTCTCTCACTTTGTCTCAGCTTCCCCTTCCCCTTCCCCATGTCCTCAAGTCCATTCTCTACTCTGCGTCTTTATTCCTGTCCTGCCCCTAGGTTCTTCAGAACCATTTCTTTTTTTTTTTTAGATTCAATATATATGTGTTAGCATACGGTATTTGTTTTTCTCTTTCTGACTTACTTCACTCTGTATGACAGACTCTAGTTCCATCCACTTCACTACAAATAACTCAATTTCGTTTCTTTTTATGGCTGAGTAATATTCCATTGTATATATGTGCCACATATTCTTTATTCATCAGTCAATGGACACTTAGGTTGCTTCCATGTCCTGGCTATTGTAAAAAAATTCAAAAAGAGTCATGTCCCTTTTCTTATTCTTGATCTTAGGGAGAAAGCATCAGTCTTCCTCCAGTAAGGATGATGTTAGGTCTGTGTTTGTTTCAAAGATGCCCTTTATCAGATTGAAGGACTTCTCTGATATTACTGGTTTGAGTGTTTTCATCATGAAAGAGTGTTGGATTTTGTCAAATGCTTTTTTCTGCATCTAGATCGATTATCATGTGATTTTTTTCCCCCTCTTTAATGGGGTGTATCACATTGATTAATTTTCAAATACTAAACCACCCTTGCATTCCTGGCAAAAATACCAATCGGTCATGGTATGACATTTTATCTGTTGCTAGATTCAGTGTGCTAGTATTTTGTTAAGGATATTGGAAATGTTGGTCTATAGTTTTATTTTCTTGTCATGCCTTTGTCTGCTTATGGTATCAGAGTAATACTGGTCTCATTTACAGAATGAGTTGGGAAGTTTGCCCTCCTATTTTTCGGAAGTTTGTGAAGGATTGGTCTTCTTTCTTGTTGTTTTTCAGTCCTTTAAAATGTAAAACCCCCAAACTATTAAGTTGTACACTATAAAAGGGTGAATTTTAAAGTATGTGAAGGGATTGATATGCACCAATAACCCCTGAAAGGGCCTATTTCTGGTTTACCTTTATTCTTAGGATGCAGTACTGCTGAGTTTACCAAGTTACTCCTACCACAGCAAGCCTTCAATTCCAATCTTTGTCTCCCTAGTCCCATGAAGCTACCAAAAGGGACTGCTCATTCTATCAGTTACTGGCCCCTCTAGAAGCAGCAAACACCCTTTTGGTAGCCCCAAACTTGAGACTCAACTTTCGTGGATTTCTGTCCTCCTCCAGGTCTTATACTGGAAATTCTGAGGAGCTTGTTAGTTCTTCAATGGCTTCAAGCAGATTTTTTTGTTGTTGTTAATAACTTGTAACTTTTCTAGCTACCTTCAGGGGATATGATGGTCTGAGTTACCTAGTTAACTATTAGTGGACACTTGAGTCATCAATGTTTTAAAGTTATAAAACAACGATAACTTTATCACTAACAATATTTCTTGTTTGAGGGTATGTTTCAGAATAATTAACTAAATTTTAAAACAACTCGTTTGTGTAATTATTTAAAAATGTATACAAACCCTTTTGAGCTAAGATTATGCAATTTAAATTTCGAGGTTAATATAGTTAATATATCTCACTATTTATGAACCCTAGCCATAACATAAGACTATATTCATTTGTACAGCACATTTTTACTCTTCAAAATACTTTCACCATCTATTATTTATAATTTGCTAAGAACTCCTCTGTGAAGTAAAAAAGATTTTAATCTTCATTTTAAAGATGGATAAACTAAAAAACTCATTCATTTATTCATCTTAAAAAACAATGTAAGAAATTGTTTTTAAATTTAAACACACATGACTTTTGCAGTCTCACCTGACTTTTCCCTGTGGCAGTCTGTACCCGACTCTGGTTCAGATGCTGAAGCATATTTCAATATTTGATGTCCACAGCTTATAAAATAAAACAGATAAATATATGTATATGATAAGTGAGGCCAAATTTTTTTACCTAAATACAATCAGAAAATCTGGTTATTTTTTAACTGCAAGATCCCAACTGCAAAATATCCTAATATTCCAATCTCTCTATAAACTTAACAGGCTTTATCCTAGAAAGCACCTGTGTCCCTATGAAGGAAATAACATATCTTGGAAGTAACGCTGAGATCTGAGGTAAACACTTATTACCATCAAAGCAGAAATGAGAACAAACACCATATGAACTGGGTACTGTAAATAGGTACTAAATTAGTACATACTAAAATAATTCTCACACATTTACTGATATCTTATGATGGATAAAATACCACTATATTTCACTTCAGATGGAGATCATTTAGCTGGGAAGTGAATAATGGCACTGAAATTTTTAAAAAATTGTTTAGAATAAAAACTACTAGATGAAGAAGAGGATATAGTATTCATTAATAATCTAGTTATAATACAGAATGAGAAAACTGGTAATACTTTATTAAAATAACCTATATTTTGAAACAAATAGTAAACACTTGGGAAACTTACCTGTTACATAAATTGCTATCAGAATTTCTAAGTTGCTGATAAAAATCTGGTGAATTGGGTGCATTGCTCAGAGATCTGTGTAAAATAACACTTGGCTTAGTAAGAAAATCAGCAGTGTCAGGAAATTCTATAGGCGATCGGTTAGTTGGAGAGCCAGCAGACATTGGTCCATGACTGGGAGAATTTAGGCCGGGTAAAGCACCTAAAAAATTGAAAGAGAAGAAAGAGATATGTATGTATGTATGTACTGATATGTATGTGTTTATTGTCTGTGTTTGGGTGTTTATAAAGAGCATTTTCCTTCTTTAAAGAAAGCAAAGTATTTACAGTTAAATGATAAACTAGGTTTCTACATCGAGCTATCTTCAAGACCTTCTACGAATTCAGGCAGAATATAGACCATATTTGTCATCATCGATGACTGTGGAATAAACACCCTGTGGCAGGATGGCACATAGTAGGTAAATACTAAAAGTATAACTAAAATGTACATAATGTGTGGCACAAATTTTCCTAATTCATATTGGTCTTTAACATTTTGTGTCCCTACCAGCTTGATTATCCACATGAACAAAAGCATCTTTACCAAATTTTATTGAAATATTTTTCAATACAATACAATACAATTCATTTTTATCGAAGAACCAAAGTTCTTGATAGCATTAAGCAAATTAAGCATATGATAAAATTATATTAACACAACAGCAGATCCCTTAAAAAAAATCCACATCTTTCCAGCTCATTCATTCATTCAACAAGTATTTGAGAGCCTATTATATGCTGGAAAACGTGCAGTGTTTCACAATGGAGAAAAAGATGCCATCCCTACAACTCAATGAACCTAAAGTCTAGTGGAAAATACAAACAAGTGCTAAGTGTTAAAATAAGGGGAAAAAAAAGAGTGCTTCAGAAATACATCCCTAATCCTACTGATTTACTCAAGAGCCTTTGCTGGGTGCCTTGAACTAAGGGTATATCTGGAGAGGAATAGGTGGATTTAAAAGTTTATTTTGGGGGCTTCCCTGGTGGTGCAGTGGTTGAGAGTCTGCCTGCCGATGCAGGGGACGCGGGTTCGTGCCCCGGTCCGGGAGGATCCCACATGTTGCGGAGCGGCTGGGCCCATGAGCCATGGCTGCTGAGTGTGCGCGTCCGGAGCCTGTGCTCCGCAACGGGAGAGGCCACAACAGTGAGAGGCCCGCGTACCGCCAAAAAAAAAAACAAAAAACAAAAAAAAACTTTATTTTGAAATAAAGATCCAAGTAAAGTGTGAATCAGAGAGGAAAGCAAATAACAGCTGTTAAGGTATTATGGTATTTTCAGACATAGTTACAGATGTGTCTGATGGTTAATTTTATGTGTCAACTTGGCTGAGCTATCATACCCAGTTGTTTGGTCAAATTCCAGTCCAGATTTTGCTGTGAAGGTATCTTTCAGATGTGATTAACATTGAAATCTGTAGACTGAATAAAGCATATTGCCCTTTATAATGTGGACTGGCCTCATCCAATTTGTTGAAGGCCTTAAGAGAAAAGACTGAAGTCCTCCAAAGAGGAAGGAATTTTCCCTCCAGACTGCCTTCAGAGTCAAAACTGCAACATCAACTCCTGCCAGAATTTCCAGCCTGGCAGCCTGACCTAAAATTTCTGGACCTGACAACACTCTCAATCTGGCGAGCCAATCCCCATCAGTCAATCAATCAATCAATCACACCCCACCCCATGTACATGTATGTAAGTATATATGTATGTATGTAGGTATATACACATGCACGAACATCCTATTAGTTCTATTTGTCTGGAAAACCCTGACAAAAACAATGTGTTATTTTATTTAATCTTCATAATAGCCCTGTGAGTTAAGTAGCATTTTAATTTTACATGTGCAAGGCTGCCAACTGCTGTTCTATCAAAATGATTTGTTTACAGGCTCCTATAATTTCATATAATGTTGGGGCTGAAAAAGATTTTATAAATAATCGGTCAAACACTTTAATGTTTCAGAAGAGGAAACCGAGGACTAGAAAGGGGAAGTATCTTTCTTGTCAAAATAATAACAGTTAGTTACTAACTGGAGACTAAAGTCCCAATTTTCAGCATTCTTTTTTCTATTATAATACTGAGTGTCCAAAACCCTGACAAACAGGCTGAGAAGAATAAAGGATAGCCTAATTTTAGGGTAGAAATTTCATATAACATAGAAAAGCTTCAAGGAGAAGACAAAATAAAATGGTAAGGAAAAACCCAGCAACCCTTACAAAATACTTTCTACAATACAGATTCATCGTTTTTATTATAAACCTTTTAAATTGTGAAATATAACACACATACAGAAAAGTTATAACAGTTATATGCTCACCACTCAAGCTAAAACATAAAACATGGCCAGAGGTCAGAAACCCGTGTCCAATATCTAAATCCCCTCCCTCTCATTAAAGGAAAGCATTACTTTGACTTTTATGGTAGTGTTTTTCTTGCCTCTCTTTATATTTATACCACATATGTATCTCTTTACAGTTTAGTTTTGCCCTTTCTTTGAACTTTGCAAATTGAATCAGATAGTATAAATGCTTTTATGCCTTGCTCAACATTTTAAAAAGATGTTTCACATGTTCATTCATTTTGAATGACATACAAAATTGTATGTATGAATATAGCACAATTTTATTTCTCTGTTCAAGTACTGAACTGCCAAATTGTTTTCCAAAGTAGCTGTAGCATTTTACTTTCCAATCAGTGAGGTATGAGTGTTCCTACCTCTGAACATTTTTCCAACACTTATTATACTGTCTTTAGAATTATAGACATCATAGTGGGTGTGAAGTCATGATTCCTTGTGGTTTTGATTTGCATTTCTCTAATGACTAATGATGCTCAGTATCTTTTCACGTGGTTAGGGCCATTTGTATACCTTCTTTGCAGAAACATCTATTCAAATCTTTTGTCAATTTTTTAGTGAGGTCATTTGTGTGTTTATCATTGAGTTTTAAGACATCTTTGTCTATTCTGAATACAAGTCCATTGTCAAATCGTAATTTGCAAATATTTTCTCCCATCCTGTGGACTGTCTTTTCACTTTCTTTAGGTGTCTGTTGAAGTAAATACAAATGATTTAATTTTAACGAATTTCTATTATCAATTTTTAAAAAATATTTATTTATTTGGTTGCACTGGGTCTTAGTTGCGGCAGGTGAGCTCTTTAGTTGCGGCTCATGGGCTCCTTAGTTGCAGCATGTGAACTCTTGGTTGTGGCTTGCATGTGGGATCTAGTTCCCTGACCAGGAATCGAACCCGGGTCCCCTGCATTGGGAGCACATAGTCTTATCCACTGCTCCACCAGCGAAGTCCCCCTCTATTATTAATTTATTTCATTTATGGACTGTACTTTTGGTGTCTAAGAATATCCAAACTCAGAGAGATTTTTCTCCTGTTTTCTTCTACAAGTTTTATGGTTTCACTTTTATATTTGAGTGTACAAACATTTAGAGCTAATTTCTGAGTATGATGACAGGTATGGTTCCAAATTCATTCTTTCTCATTTGTATATCTATCCAGTTGTCCCAACATCATTTGTTAAAAACACTATTCCTTCCCCATTGAATTATCTTGGCACACTGGCTGAAAATCAATTGACCATGTAAGGGTTTATTTCTGGACTCTCAATTCTATACCACTGAGTTGGAATATCCTTATGCCAGTGTCACTGTCTTGATTACCATAGCTTGGTAGTAAGTTTTAAAATTTACAAGTGTGAGTCCCCTAGTTTTTTTCTTCTTTTTTTTTTTTTTTTTTGTCTCCAGCTCCTCCTCCCCCTCCCTTTCCTTCCCCTCCTCCACCAGCACCCTTTCCTTTTTTTGTTAAAGATTATTTTAGCTACTCTGGGTCCCTTGAATTTCTATATGAATTTTCAGATCAGCTTCTCAAATTTCTGCAAAGAAGCTCAGATTTTGATAAGGATTTGTACTAAATTTAGAACAATTTAAGGAGTATTGCCATCTTAACAATATTAAGTCTTCTGGTCCATGAACATGGGATATTTTCTGTATGGGTCTTCCTGCGACTTCCCTGGTTGGTCCAGTGGTTAAGACTCTGCGTGCCAATGCGGCGGGCATGGGTTTGATCCCTGGTCAGGGAAATAAGATCTCACATGCCACGCAGCGTAGTCAAAAATTAAAAACAAAAAAAATACCTGGGTCTTTAATTTCAACGTTTTATAGTTTTCAGTGTACAAGTCTTGCACTATTTTGTTAAATTTATTCCCAAGTATTTTTTTTTTAAATAAATGTATTTATTTTATTTTTGGCTGCATTGGGTCTTCGTTGCTGTGCGCGGGCTTTCTCTGGCTGTGGCTAGTGGGGGCTACTCTTCATTGGGGTGGGCGGGCTTCTCACTGCGGTGGCTTCTCTTGTTGCAGAGCACGGCCTCTAGGCTCACGGGCTTCAGTAGTTGCAGCACACAGGCTCAGTAGTTGTGGCTCACAGGCTCTAGTAGTTGTGGCACACGGGCTCAAGTTGCTCTGCGACATGTGCGATCTTCCCGGACCAGGGATTGAACCCATGTCCCCTGCAATGGCAGGCAGATTCTTAACCACTGCACCACCAGGGAAGTCCTGAAATTATTTTCTTAATTTCAGTTTTGCATTGTTCATTGCTAGTATATAGAAATACAATTGATTATTGCACATAGATCTTGTATTCTGCCACACTGATGAACTTATTGGTTGTAATAGGTTTAATGAATTTCTTAGGATTTATAAATATATGATTGTTGTCTGCAAATAGTTTTACATCTTCCTTTTATTCATTTTTACCTAAACTTCCCTGAATAGAACCTCCAACCCAATATTGTGTAGAAGTGGTAATTATTTTATAATTATTTAAATTATTTTATAATTTTATTTTATAATTTCTAATTCTTTATATTCTTTCTATGGTGAGACATTGTTGTCATACTGTCCTTACTTTAGATATGGTTTCCTCAAGTTCTTTAAACATATTTATGGTAGCAGATTTAAAGTCATTACTAAATCCCAAATCCAAGCCTCCTCAGGGAAATTTTGTTGGCTGTTTTTCATTGTCTACATGGCGAAAAATTTCTTGTTTCTTTGCATGCTTCATGGTTTTTTTGTTGAAAACTGGACATTTTAGATAATATATTGTAACAATTCTAATATCAGATCTCTCCCACCCTCAAGGTTTATGTTGCTGGTTTTTTGTTTGTTCGTTTTTTGTTTCTGATTATTCATTGAGTGATTTCCTGGACTCATTATGTAGATTTTGTTTTCTCTGAGGTGTGTAGCCACTGAGTTCTCTGCTGCCTTTTTTTCCCTTTTCTCCTTGATTTATGCTTGACTTCTTAGAAGCCATTCTTGGGTCAGTGTAATTTAGATGAGACAGAAGATTACTTTAAATGTCTTGCCTCTATGTCATCTGTAGATGAGAATCTGTTTGAAAAGATACAACTTCACACTTCCAGGCAGTTTACAAGACAGCCTTAGCTTTTACTTCCTGCTTGTGCAGGACCTCAAGGTCAGCTACAGATGGAGTGACCAGGGATTTCGCCTTTCCCAGATCTTTCCTGGGCACGTGCACAGCCCTAAATATGTGCTCAGCCTAGTATATGTGGTGGGATAAGTGTCCAAATTCTTTTCTTGGATATCTAGTTGTTCTGGCCCCTTTTGTTAAAAAAAAAACAACAAACTATCCTCTTCTGTTGCCAGAGCTTTCCACTTCCCCAGGGTCATCTAGTGTCCAGGATTTCCTTTTAAATTCCCAATCAGCTCTTGTTTGCCCCAGTTGAAATCACAGCCTTACGCACTCACAATGTTGCCCGGCATAGGGTATAGGGGTTTTTTGTTTGTGTTTTTGGAGAGCTGAGCGCTGAATCAAATGAAATATCCACGGCACCCTGGGAATAGAAGTGTTTTCCAGGGAGTTTGAATAAAACGTTTACTGTACTATCAGGTTGTTGCTTTTAATGCAGTTTCTAAAGAGGTCAGGCTCTAATGGCTGCAAAGCTAGTGGCTTTTAGCTGTAGTATCACTGAGCTGGGCAGAGAGAGGGTTTGGGAAGTGCCCCCAATTAAGCTGTTGCAGAACCCCACTGTCTCACCAAGGTTCAGTAGTTAGTTTCTCTTGTATAGATGACTTCTAGTTCTCTGGCTTTTGTTAACTTCCAGAATTCTGAAATGATTGTGAGTTTAGTTTTTTGCCCCTATTTTTGTTGTTTTAGCAGAAGAACAAGTTTACTGAGATCTTCTCTCTGCCATTCCGGAAGCTGATCGCTATATATGATTTTAATCCTTTGAAACTTGTTGAGACTTATTTTATAGCTCAGCAAATGGTCTATTTTGATCAATCTTGTGTGTGTCCTTGGAAAAAATATGTATCTTGTAATGTCTGAGTGTGGTGTTTTATAGTCGATTAGGTAAGGTCAGTTAAATCATGTTGTCCTAATCTTCCATTTATCTATTACTAATATTTTGGTTTGCTAATTCTACTAGATAATGAGAGTGGTGAGTTAAAATCTCCAAAATTAATACAGATTTGGCTTTCTCTCCCTTTAGTTCTGTCAATTTTTGGTTTGTGTATTTTAATTAATTTTTGGTTTGTGTGTTTTATAACCATGAGATCAGACCTGTGTCCTTATATTTAGTGTGCCTTTTGTAAAAAGCATGTACTTGAGTCTTGTGTTGTTAATTGTCTGACAGTCTGTATCTATTATAACTGGAGTGTATTTTCAACTTTTTTGTGGAAAACCACATTTTAGATAATATACTCTAACGACTCTGGTCAGATCCCTGGCACCCCCAGCTCCCCTACCAGCCACCCATGCAAGGTATAGTATATTTAATATAGTTTGCTTAATCCTCCGTCTTGCTATTTCTTTTTTAGTTATTCTTTATGTTTTTGTTTCTTATTTTCTCTTTTCTTGTATTATTTTAGATTATTCAAGGTTTTTTGTTTTTTTTTAAATCATGCCATTTTACATCCTATATTAGCTTCTTACTTATACTTTTTCTTTTATTCTTTTAATTATCACCCTGGATATTACAATGTGCATCTTTGAAGTATTAGTTTCTTTTAAATTAGAACTTTTTTCGTACTTTTCAATAAGTGCCAGTACACTGTAAGTTTAAGTCCAATTTAACCCTTTCCCACCCTTTGTGCCACTGCTACCATATACTTGACTTCTTTATACACTATGCAAGCCACAAGGGAGTCACTGTTTGTTTTGCGGTACGCGGGCCTCTCACTGTTGTGGCCTCTCCCGTTGTGGAGCACAGGCTCTGGACGCGCAGACTCAGTGGCCATGGCTCACGGGCCTAGCCGCTCCGCGGCATGTGGGATCTTCCCGGACCGGGGCACGACCCCGTGTCCCCTGCATCGGCAGGCGGACTCTCAACCACTGCGCCACCAGGGGAGCCAGGGAGTCATCGTTTTTAATGATCAGTATTCTCTTATGTACCCACATATTTAGGCTTACCAGTGCTTTTCATTCATTCCTGCAGATCCATGCTTCAATCTGGATCATTTTCCTCCTACCTAAGGAACTTCCTTTGCTGAATCTTAGCAGTGCAAGTCTACTAGCAATAAATTCTACCAGCTTTTGTTTGTATGAAAAAAATGTTATTTCATCTTAATTTTTAAAGGATATTTTCACTGGATAAAGAATTCCAGGTTCGCAAGTTTTGTTTTGCAATACTTTAAATATGCCATTCTATTGTCTTTGGTGACTGTAGTTAATAATACTGTATTGCATAATAATACTGTATTTCACATTTGAAAGTTGCTAAGAGAATAGATCTTAAAAGTTCTCATCACAAGAAAAAAAAATTTGTAACTATGTGTGGTGACAGATATTGACTTATGGTGATAATTTCACAATATATACAAATATCAAATCATTTTGCTATATACCTAAAACTAATATAATGTTATATCAATTCACTCCCCCACCATAGATAGATAATTGGATAAAAATTCTATTAGAATGACTTATTATAGGATATAGGATGTACTCAGGGTTTTTTTCTACTCTCATATTAAGGTTTTTTTTTTTTCTCCCTCCACAGTTATCATGCTACAAAAGAATGCTCTTTCCGGGGTTTTCCCTTGTTCTCTGTCTACAACTACTCAGGTTAAATAGTTCTATATTTTATCCCTGAATTGCTAGTGCCTAACAAAGTGCCTGATACATAGTACTTGTTCAAAAATTAATAAATGAATGAGCAAACTGTTAACTAATAGCCAACCCAAACTGCTTAGTTATGTTAACTTATAACACATGAAATGGTGTTCGAACTTAGTTATAAATAGGTAATGACAAGGTTTGCACTACCATATACTTTGAGGCCTCCCATATTTAAGTCACAAAAATGATTTCTTACCAGCTCTTCTTAGACCTATATGGTGAGTTAACGATACAGAAGATGACCTTTGCTTCGGGATTGTCAGTAGATTGGAACTAAAAGGTCCATTTAGATAGCATCCTTGACTAAAAGGGAAAGACAATAGGTTAAGATTTTTAAAAACATGAGAAATTCCTTTTTTCCTAATGGTCTTCAATTAGCAAATATCTGCTTATACATTTAGTTTAGACATCTATCTAGTGCCTACGGAGTAAAGCAGGAGCCAGCAAACTTTTACTGTAAAGAACCAAGTAGTAAATACTTTGAGCTTTGCCGGCCATAAGGTCTCTGCAATTACTCAACTCTGCCACTGCAGTATAAAAACAGCCATAAACAATAATAAATGAGTATGACTGTGTTTCAATATAATTTTATTGACAAAAACAGGTATGGGCCACATTAGGTCCACAGGCTATAATTTGCTGAACCCTGGCTTCAAGCAGGTTATGAATATCACCTGGAGGGCTTCTTAACTACACAGATTTCTAGTCCCACCCCCAAGGTTTCTGATTCAAAAGGTCTGGGGTAGGGTCAGAAGATTGGCATTTCTAACAAGTACGTAGGTGGTCCAGGGACCTCACTGAGAATCCCTGGCCTAAAACATACAGTTTTTCACTATCTTCTGCTCCCCTTCTTCACAGACATTGATTACCCACTGACGCAATCATATCCTGTAACTGAAATGTTTATTACAGGTTTTAGGGTTCTTATGAAGAAATTACATATAGGTGAGCAGTCACAGTATACCAACTGATACATAAAAAGCATTTTAAGATTATATATTTTAAAGCTTTTGGCCCAGTGTCATACATATAGCACTTCCTTTCTTAGATAGTCACTAGCCTGTTTTCTTCTGTTAGTCAATTCCTGATGTGGGCACTTTGCTACAGGATCAAGAACAAATCTAGATTCTCTATTTTCCACTCGATATTTTGTTAGTATAGGCTGAGTTCTCAAGATTTTCCCTAACTCCTTCATCTTTTTTGTACTTCCACACCCCCTTACTCAAGGAAAAATCTATTTTTCAGCATCAGATATTTGTGATGCTATCTTTGTGTTTTTCCATCTGTAAAATTAGAGATTTAGAATAAAGGACTTCTAAGATAACATCTAGCCTTTAGATTCTATAACATTTTTGCTCAATAGTAATAATAATTTGTTGGCAATGTTACAAAAAGAGGCAATATGTAAATAATACCACTCAATAAACTCATCTCCCTACCAATGCTCAAGCATTCTTTGTATTTGAATATTCATTGCCTACATATAGAGTGGGAGAGATGGGGAAAGAAGAGTGACAATACCACCCAGGGCGATATTCAAATAGAACAATCTGTGTAGTCTACCAACATCTACTTCCTGATTAATACTCAAAACAAAGACAGGGTTTTCTCCTTCAGAGAAGAGACCCGAAGCACTGCTCCATAGTCTTCTACCTTAATCCAGGGGGCCTAATAATTGAAACAGTTAGCTGTTTAGAATTGAGAGGTCAAATGACAGGTTTTCAGCTCAGTTCCAGAATCATTAATTCCCTGCCTATAACCAGATAAATATATACCGCAATGAGATTACATAAAAAATACTGAAGACTGTATATGTATAACTGATTCACTTTGTTATAAAGCAGAAACTAACACACCATTGTAAAGCAATTATACTCCAATAAAGATGTTAAAAAAAAAAATACTGAGGAAAGCAGAGGGCAAGATAGGCTAGGAGTCCCAGTGATTATTAAATAGTTGGTAGGAAGGTGATTAAAGTCAGACTTGGGAATCGGTCTTCAAATCCAAGTGCACAAGCATTACAAGAGATGTCAAATGTTATGGTCACAGAGTTAAGTCAGATGTTAAGAGTTGCTTTCTAAGACAATCAATGCAAATTACCTTGACAAGTTTTGTATCACCTCATTTATTATTTTTTTAGGTAGCTGTAAAACTTTTTGGCTGTCCAACATCCAGATCTGCAGAGCCATTATCTTAAAAACTGAGTGGGATGACACCATTAGCCCTCTTGAATCTCTGCAGTTCAAATAGGTTCGAGGCATTGGTATAAATCTCTAATAAATTATGAGACACATAATTGAGAAGCTGGTTCCCAAGTACATTATTTAGAGGACATACTATTGCCAGGCAACAAGCTATTAGATTTAATTACAGAGCACTTACGGCGATGAACGATGAATCAGAATAGGTTAAAGGTAAGCCTCTTTAGTGTAGGAGTACCTATAGTTGATGGCCCTCAGAGTTTTGGTACACAATTTGCCTACATTTCTCCAGGGAAAGTCTGTTCAAAGGAAGTGAGCTGTGAGTTCCGAATACGTTGTTTGTCCACAGGGAGGGTCTGGGTCCCTGCAGTCATTCCATGGATAGCAGTTTAGCCATTCTTTTAATCCTAGGTACTAACACTGTACTTGGGTAATTCAATTGTCAGCTAACCCAGAAAAGCATTCTTCAACCCTTCCTGGAATTTCCTGACCAGTAAAACTTCATCCTAGGTCTGAAACTTAAGCAGAAGGCAGTATCAACTGTCATATGGACACCATACCCCTGCAGGATACTTGTTAAGCAGCTGTTTATCTTCAAAGACCCATTTTAATGTAATCCCAAACTCTTTACAGTAGTCAAGCAGGTCTCAAAAGGGTTGCAATGACTAACGCAAGGTAGAAAATGAAAATTGCCATAAAAGAGCAAAGAAAAGGTGTTAAGGAGATTCAGAAGCAAAACAGATTACTCTTCCTTGGAGAACAAGGGAGGGGGATGTCAGCGTGTTATTCTTAAGCTGTGACATCTGAGCTCAATCTTTAAACACATATAGAAATAGGGGTCAGAGGGTCTCTTCTAGGTAGAGGGAATAACTAAAAAGGGGCACAGATGTGCACAGAGGGAATATCAAACAGTTAAGCTTGACTGGATTTTCAGATAAATAAAGGTGATACTGGAGAGGTATTTTGGTGTTATAAAGTAATGGCCTTCTTAACTAAAATCTCAAGTCCTCTAAGAGATGAACTGTGAACTCTTTTTTAAAAAAAATTATTTATTTATGGCTGCGTTGGGTCTTCATTGCTGCATGCAGGCTCTCTCTAGGGGCCACTCTTCATTGCGGTGCACAGGCTTCTCATTGCGGTGGCTTCTCTTGTTGCAAAGCACGGGCTCTAGGAGTGTGGGCTTCAGTAGTTGTGGCATGCAGGCTCAATAGTTGTGGCATGCAGGCCCTAGAGTGCAGGCTCAGTAGTTGTGGTGCACGGGCTTAGTTGCTCCGCGGCATGTGGGATGTTCCTGGACCAGGGCTCAAACCCGTGTCCCCTGCATCGGCAGGCGGATTCTCAACCACTGCGCCACCAGGGAAGCCCCAGCAGTGGTAAACTCTTAAGAGTAGGTAATACAGTGGCTGTTCAAGTAGGACTAATTCTTCTTCCTTGTGGTTTTCCTCCTTTGGAGTCCTCTCATCATACCTAACATAAGGTTTATAATACTTCACATTTTTTCTCCAGGCAAAGCATAAAGAAAACCAAACTTAAGTCCTATATTACGCTTTACACAAATGAGGCAGCTGAAAAATATAATTCAGCTTAATTTTCAAGGGATTGAAACTAAAAACAAAATTATGAGAAAACTTCAAGGAAGAGTCTAACACAAGTTACATGCCTGTTACTTTCACGTAGAGAGCTTTCCAAATCATTTTTCTACTCTTATTCTTTGCAAGACTGCTCATCTCTGTTTGCTTAATTTTTCCAAGTAAGGGTGCTTACTTTGTCATGAGGGAGTAACAGAATTTTAAATCTCAGGCTAGGAATTTGGGCAGTATTCTATGGGTGTTGATAAATGTCCAAAAACTTAATGATAATAAAAACTGTATAATCAAAGTTTTGTTTACAGAAGATTTCTGGTGGAAGGGTAGAAGATGGATTGGGTGGTAAAGGATATTAGAAATGGAAGGATAATTCAATAGCCCATGTAAGGAATAATGAAAGTATGAAATAGTGTAAGCAAAGTGATAAAGGAAAAAAAGGAAGAGAGAGGAAAAGAGGGTTAGAGATAGACTTGACAACTGTTATCTATAGAGTAAGGTATATACAGGATGTATAAATAACACCAAGTTTTCTAGGTAAATCAATTTTGTAAGCAACCACAAAACTAGAGGATTGCAGCACTGTGCCAGGAAATGAGAACAGAATAATAGTAACAGAGGGAAAAGCAGCTGGAGGGATGAGAAATTTGGTTTCAGACATAGTTTCAGGGAGCAAGAGGTTCAACATTTAAATCGTGCTGAAATCATAGGGGATTTAAAACCACAGTCAGAGAAGCTATGATCAGAATCCAGAGCTGCATTCGTATCAAAACTAGGAAATGTGATCTCCATTCTGGAGTACTCTAATAAATTCAAAATGAATGCCTCATGATTACAGAGTTACAAGCCTATTTGTTTTGTGCTACTAAAGCTTAAATGTTCCCAAACAAAATGTCACCCTACATTAATGATCTATAGCTATGATGTCTAATATGCCTGCCATTTATGTCTATATGATAGCTGCATATGGCTCTTTGTATTTTAATTAATTAAAATCAAATCAAATTTAAATTAAGTTCCTTAGTCATACTAGACACATTTCAAGCTCTCAATAGCCACACTGTAGCTAGGGACTACCAAATTGCATGTACAGCTATAAAAAATTCCAATCATCACAGAAATTTCTATTGGACGGCACTGATCTAGAGACTTGAATTTCAAAAGGAAGAGTGGTTGTAAATGCTTCATATATTCCCTTTTACCCTACGTTCAAAGTATACTTAGAAATTTATTACTGAGAAGCTCTAGCTTCTGCACACTAGAAAGATTACTTCTAGCCTCACCTCTTTAAAGTAGATGTTTCCTAATATAGCCAATTACTGTATTCTTCAAAGTTCTAAATCTTTTATGAGGCATATGATTTTGTTTTAATGAGTGTTAAGTAAATATATGGAATCTGCCTATACTTACCTTTAACTCTGAGATATGTTCGTATAAAGATTAGTTTTCCTTGGACCATGTTTCTATTTTATCATCAATCGTGTGAGGCAGGAGTATAAAAATAACCTTAACTCAGTGCATCAAACGTTTCTTTTATCTTAAATGCATTGCTGTTACATCAATGTGATGGAAAGATGAAAAAATAGAATCATTTTCATCATTCTTTCTTAAACTCAAAAGTACTCTCAAGATGTTTCCCAGGGTTAAGAAATACCTGTCATATTTTCAGTTCCTAACTTCATTTACTTCATCATATCCTGCTTCCGTTAACAAAACGACAATGACAGCAACAAAAACCATTATCCTGTTTAGGCTCTGGGCAAGCTTTGGACCAAAGCTCATTTTTCTGTAATGTTCCCTTCATACTTGAATCCATTCCTATTTTATAAATCATTTCACTCAATTTTTCTTTTATAAAAATGGAGTTCACCTACTTGAATGTACTGTAGAAGATTCAAATTAATAAATCACACAAGAATCTGGAAAATTACAATGATCTGATCATATTTCATATATAAAATGTTAATATAGTTTAACAGATAAATAGCTCTGATCCAACACTGCCACCTACTGTTTCAAATGTGTAACTACACAGGTCAAGTTGTATCAACACAGCACATGCTCAGTCCTAACAAAGTGGTTTAACAGGAAATTTACACTGGTTCCAATTTTATTAACATGCTTAGATAATTGACTAAATAGAAGCTTATAACTCACACAAGAGATCAATATCTTTCCTGGCCTTTAAAAGGCAAAGTATTGAATCCTTTGTTATCAGAGTAAGTGGATATATATACATTCAGAAGATCTCAGCTCCTGCAATCTCCCAGCCTCACTTGGTTGCAGTTACTGACACCTCTCCTTTGTAGGATTAGCACTGTTTAGTTCCAGGTAAATCCTCAACAGAATATACAATATATTAGTAGTTTTAGTTCCCCAGCAGGAACAGGGTTTAAAAGTGTCCTGTTACATCTCACGTCTGAGGTAACATCTGGGGTGAACCTTGGGGATGCTCCTCCTTTCACAAGTCAGAAACTGTTGACCAACCTCTGAATACTACGCAGTGGACTGGTGACTGCCCCTAATATGGCCACCTCTACCGTGGCTTTCCCAGTACTGCATCCTAAATTGATCCTTGTTTCCTTAAACTGCCTCCCTGATTCATGTTCTTAAGGCTCCAGCATGCTTTGTACCCAACTTACCTATTTGGGGGGAGAAGGGAGATCACCTTCTTTCTAAGAATCAGTTTCTCTATCAGGCCACATTACAAACAAAGCTGTCCTATACTAAAATACTTCCAGTGTTCCTTTATGCTTTTACAACTATTTCAAACTTCATTCACAGAAAGAAAGTTGATGTATTAGATTCAGGTTTCTTGAAAAGGCTCTGGGGATTTTACCTTAAAATGCCAAATTCTTGGTGAGGCCTTTTGCCATTATTGCGTTCCCACCTTGGAGAAGCCTGGTCGATAGGTGGCAGACCTGAGGTTCCCGAGCTCCTCCTCATCTGTGGGGTTGATAAACTATTCCTACTGTTTAGCCCCTGCTGAATAATTTAACAATGATTAAAATCGTTATCCTTCAATATGCCGTAAAAGATGGTCCATGGAAATATCAATACAAAGTACAATTGACCCTTGAACAACTTGGGGGTTAGGGGCACTGATCCTCTGTGCAGTTGAATAATCTGGGTTTCATAAATAACATACAAGTGGGCCTTCCCTTTGCGGGCTTCCTCCATATCCAGATTCCGCATCCGTGGATCCAACCAACTGCAGATGGTGTAGAACTGTAGTATTTACTACTGAAAAAGATACGGGTCTGAGTGGACCCACACAGTTCAAACCCATGTCGTTTAAGGATCAACCGTACATTTTTAGCATGTATAGGAGAAACAAAATATTTTATTCTGAAAATCTGTCAATTTTACTCCAAACATAACATTCTATATTGTTCTTCTATTTATCTTCCTCCAACTAAAAAATGATTTCTGAACTCCCTACAGTTTAACCAAATTTTTCTTTTGTACATTTTATTCCTAGTTTTACGAGAAATATGCAACTGACAATTTTAAAAGTAGATATGAAAGATTTACCCTGAAAAAAGACTTCAGAGGGCAAGCTTAGGATCAGGAGTGATCCCTATTTCCTAATATATTTTCAGTACAATGCTAGTGTACATAGATACGAGGTTAAACTGCTGAATTCTGAGCTACCTTTTGAATTAATGACTAAATTAAATTCAGAACACCTTTCACATTAAGAATATTTTACCCTAATTTTTGAAAATATTCTCGGTTAATCCAAATGTTAACCAGAATATTCCATTTTTGACCATTATGAATAGGTGTTTTAGTGAAATTGACATTTAAACAGTTTCTGCTTCTTATAAATTTCCCCTATCAGCAGACACGAAACCATCTCAAAGAGATAAATACCATTTATATTTTTTTCCCAAGGATGTTGATCTTTTAAAGGTTCAATGTTAGTTATATTTACATTGAAAAAGTTGTTTATGTAACATCCTTTCTGACTATAATTTAGGCCCATACAATCTTTCTTAGTTTTTAATACACATATAAGACATTTACATTAAATTATCTGTTCTAACTCCCTTTTCCTTACTAATTATTTTTTCATAAATGCTCTTGCCCTTTTCTGAAGTAACATCAGGCTTTTTATATTCTTTTCCAAAGCAGATATAAATTAGATAAGAAATTCAAATAAGAAGTTTTAAAGAACACAAAAGAAATAAGGGTTACTTCCTGGTTCTTATATGACTTATTCCTATCAGTAAATTCTAGTACCCAAAATAAGCCTTATTACCTAGAATGTTCAGGAAATGAGGCAATTAGGCATCCTATTTAATTAATATTATTGTTTAAATGTTTCTAAAATGTACAGTACACTTTTCTACATAGTAAACGTAATAACAAACATAATACTGATATCAATGTGATTTTTTTTTTTTTTTTTTTGGCCTCGTCATGTGGCTTGTGGGATTTCAGTTTCCTGACCAGGGATTGAACCCAGGCCACAGCAGTAAAAGCCCGAAATCCTAACCACAAGACCACCAGGGAATTCCCTCAGCATGATTTTTATCACTAAGATTTTTAAGAATTATTATTTTTTAAAATTACTCTTCTAAACATCAGATGTCAATGGAAAATACAAAGGAAGAACAACATATCAAATGAAAACTAACTCAAGAATATATTATTTTATTGATGAATTTATTGCTATCCCTTTTTGTTGCTTATGATTAACCTTTCTCATAGGTAGAATGCTAAAAAAATTAAAATGCCATATAACTTAATTACCATTGGGTTTTGTGTAATGCAGGTGCTACTCAATACACTTTAAAAATAAAAGCATCACATAACTACCTATGATCCAGATTTGTGAACAATAATTATCAAAAATTTGCCCTAATCGGGCTTGCTTAATTTTTCAACACTTCTATACAATAATGCTGAGAATTAACAGAATTAACTGATGATCAAAGTCTCTCCAAAAACTATATTTAACTTTTTCTAAGCTCTACATCACTACTACAATGAACAAAATTAACTGGTTTGAATTTCACCTTCTCTTAGTTTCTTTAGCCAGTAGAATAAAGTAGTTAAAATCATCTCTAAAATATTTCTATTTTTAAAGTTTTATGATCTTAGCTACTGGTAAAGGTATTGATAGTCAAATAAAAGAATTAAAAGCAATCTGAACAGACATAATGTATACCTACTTAGAACAGTATTTATTATTTTCTAAAGGAAATCCTATTTTGAATCAGCGATATTTAAAGAAAAATTAATCCCATATCTACTGATGGAAAAGTCAATGCCTATTGGGCTATAGTAATCTCCAGTGGGTAGGCGGGAGGTAGGGAGAGACAGTTTCAAAATATGTGAAAATCAGTTTAAAATAATGCTGTGTAATTTCATAAAATGAATATTATAATGATCATTTTTTCTTGGTTCAAAAAGAACAATTTCTGGTTTCTAAAGAATAAAACAGAATAATGACACAATTTGAATACTAGTTTGCTGTACAGCCTGAAATTAAATTTGCCTGTTGTTCTCTACTTCTTAAAAACAATACCAACAATAATAAAAAATAGTTGTTACCGATGAAGTTACAACTGCTAATTACAGCAATATTATTTAGAATAAAAACTGAATACTTGCTTAGAATTATTTGAGATTATGACTACCTCTGATGTCCCAAGCAACGCAATGTACTGGAAAAGAAGCTGTCCCTTTAAAAAGAAATTCTATTTTATCCAAGATTTAAAGGAGCAGTTTTAATTCAAAAACATTATTAAACGTGATAAACAGGGCTGGCTGATTACTGTATTTTGACCTTGTGAAGTTTTCTATCTCCTTTCTCGGCTGGGTCCTCTATTTCAGAGCAGGGATAAAGTCCAGGAAATGGTGTGAGAGGATTAATCTTTGGCCTACAGGAGCCAGAGAAAGCACCCATCAAGCTACTGATACTCCGGAGGGAAGAAATGACTTGCGGGGGAAGGGTTGGGTCAACCAGAAGATCTGACACCATGTTACGAGCCTCATTTAGCACCGAAAGATCAACTCCATTTCCACCTCCAGAATTCTAGAAAAGAAAAAAAAAAAACCCATAAAATTATATATGTGTTACACAGAAAATTTAACATTTAAGAAAAACTTAACTCTAACAATAACTAAGTACTTGAATCCTATTAAATATTAATTTTCATTTATTTGGACATGGCATAAATGATATAACAAGTGGTACGATTCTAACTTTAAAATTTTTGATGCTGATATAACAGATATTGTGAACTTTAATTTTTTTCTACATTTTTCATTAGTGTATCTCATATTTAACGGTATTCATTAATGACTTACCTTATAACTAGTATGGAACCAAATTTGTGTTTCTTTCAGAATCTATAGTTTGGGCATTTTATTAATTTATTAACGATTCTCTTTCCTCTATGTCAAAATTTCTTTCAAACATAGACAGCATTTCTTTTATTTACTCCTCACTTAAGAGGCAGTCTAGCATAGTGACAAGGCTTTGTTGCAAAGACATCTGAGTTGGAAATCTAGACTTTAGCCCTAACTGCATGACCTGGAGCAAGTTATTCAACATCTGAACTTTTCAGTTTCTTAACTGTAAAATGGGGATAACAACTACCTCATTAAGGGCTGATATGAGAATTAAATCTGATAATCTATGTAAAGCACATAAAGCAATGCATGGTACATATATTTAAAATGCAGTAAATAAAACTATTATCCATATTATAGAAAATGATGAGATAAAAAGGAGAAAAAATGGTGTCAGAGTTCAAAGGAGATAGTGATAACACTAAACTGAATAGTTAATATGGAAGGAATAACAGGATGCTGGGCCCTTAAAAATGGATAGGAAATACATTTTTTTAAATTTAAAGTTAATATTTCATTGATGAATATATGATATGATTTTTACTTTTTGAAAATACATATATATTATGTTCAACTCAACTACCCACAGAAATAAGTGCACTGATAATCAGAACAGTGAATTAAATGTTACTTTTGTTTTATTGTGCCTTGAATTTACATTTGGGTGTGTTCGTAAGTATTCAAAGTATTTATTGAGTTCACTGTTTTATTATCCTCAACACATTTTGAAATTGAGAAATGGGGTTGGCTTCCAGTCTGGTCACCTAGCAACTGCATGAGGAAGGGCAGGTGAAAGCACCACAAGACCACCCAGCAACTTACTGAATGATACACCAGAAATACATCTACATGTGGAACAACTCCTACAGAAAACCTACTGAACGCTGGCAGAAGACCTCAGACCTCCCAAAAGGCAAGAAACTCCACACTTACCTGGGTAGGGCAAACAAAAAAACCCTAAAAACAGAGACAGAGGATAGGGACGGGACCGGCACCAGTGGGAGGGAGCTGTGAAGCAGGAAAGGTTTCCACACACTAAGAAGCCCCTTCGCGGGCGGAGACTGCGGGTGGCGGAGAAGGGAAGCTTCGGAGCCGCGGAGGAGAGCGCAGCAACAGGGGCGTGGAGGGCAAAGCGACGAGATCCCCGCATGGAGGATCGGCGCCAACCGGCACTCAGCAGCCTGAGAGGCTTGTCTGCTCCCCCGCCGGGGCGGGTGGGGATGGGAGCTGAGGCCCGGGCTTCGGTCGGAGCGCAGGGAGAGGACTGGGGTTGGCGGCGTGAACACAGCCTGCAGGGGGCTAGTGCACCACGGCTAGCCGGCAGGGAGTCCGGGAAAAAGTCTGACCTGCCGAGGAGGCAAGAGACTTTTTCTTCCCTCCTCTTTGTTTCCTGGTGCGC
>RJWK010002986.1:9123-66725 GCA_004363435.1 Platanista minor
TTTTTTGCGTTACACGGGCCTCTCACTGCTGTGGCCTCTCCCGTTGTGGAGCACAGGCTCCAGATGCGCAGGCTCAGCGGCCATGGCTCATGGGACCAGCCGCTCCGCGGCATGTGGGATCTTCCCTGACCGGGGCACGAACCCGTGTCCCCTGCATCGGCAGGCGGACTCTCAACCACTGCGCCACCAGGGAAGCCCCAAGCCTGTGTCTTTTGTTTGGAGCATTTAATCCGTTTATATTTAAGGTAATTATCAATATGTATTTTCCCATTACCCTTTTTAAAATTGTTTTGGGTTTGTTTTTGTAGGTCCTTTTCTTCTGTTGTGTTTCCCACTTAGAGAAGTTCCTTTAGTATTTGTTGTAGGTCTGATTTGGTGGTGCTGAATTCTCTTACCTTTTGCTTGTCTGTAAAGCTTTTGATTTCACCATCGAATCTGAATGAGATCCTTGCTGGGTAGAGTAATCTTTGTTGTAGGTTCTTCCCTTTCATCACTTTAAATATGTCATGCCACTCCTTTCTGGCTTGCAGAGTTTCTGCTGAGAAATCAGCTGTTAACCTTATGGGAGTTCCCTTGTATATTATTCATCATTTTTCCCTTGCTGCTTTCAGTAATTTTTCTTTGTCTTTAATATTTGCCAATTTGATTACTGTGTGTCTTGGCATGTTTCTCCTTGGGTTTATCCTGTATGGGACTCTTTGTGCTTCCTGGGCTTGGGTGGCTATTTCCTTTCCCGTGTTAGGGAAGTTTTCGACTATAAACTCTTCAAATATTTTCTCTGGTCCTTTTTCTCTCTCTTCTCCTTCTGGACCCCTATAATGCGGATGTTGTTAACGTCTAACGTTGTCCCAGAAGTCTTTCGGCTGTCTTCTTTTCTTTTCATTCTTTTTTCTTTATTCTGTTCCACAGCAGTGAATTCCACCATTGTGTCTTCCAGGTCACTTATCCGTTCTTCTGCCTCAGTTATTCTGCTATTGATTCCTTCTAGTGTATTTTTCATTTCAGTTATTGTACTGTTCATCTCTGTTTGTTCTTTAATTTTTCTAGGTCTTTGTTAAACATTTCTTGCATCTTCTCGATCTTTGCCTCCATTCTTTTTCTGAGGTCCTGGATCATCTTTACTATTAGTATTCTTAATTCTTTTTCTGGAAGGTTGCCTATCTCCCCTTTGCTTAGTTGTGTTTCTGGGGTTTTATCTTGTTCCTTCATCTGGTACATAGCCCTCTGCCTTTTCATCTTGTCTATCTTTTTTGTGAATATGGTTTTTGGTTCACAGGCTGCAGGATTGTAGTTCTTCTTGCTTCTGCTTCTGCCCTCTGGTGGATGAGGTTATCTAAGCAGCTGTGCAAATTTCATGATGGGAGGGACTGGTGGTTGGTAGAGCTGGGTGGTGCTTTGGTGGGCAGAGCTCAGTAAAACTTTAATCCGCTTGTTGGCTGATAGGTGGGGCTGGGTTCCCTCCCTCTTCATTGTTTGGCCTGAGGCGACCCAACACTGGAGCCTACCCAGCTCTTTGGTGGGCTAATGACGGACTCTGGGAGGTGTCACGCCCAGGAGTGTTTCCCAGAACTTCTGCTGCCAGTGTCCTTTTCCTCACAGTGAGCCACAGCCACTCCCTGCCTCTGCAGGAGACCCTCCAACACTAGCAGGTAGGTCTGGTTCAGTCTCCTATGGGGTCAGTGCTCTTTCCCCTGTGTCCCGATGCTACTTTGTGTGTGCCCTCCAAGAGTGGAGTCTCTTGGACTCCAGTCGTATCAAAGTCCTGCAGTCAAATCCCACTAGGCTTCAAAGTCCGATTCTCTAGGAATTCCTCCTTCCGTTGCCGGACCCCCAGCTTGGGAAGCCTGACGTGGGGCTCAGAACCTTCACTGCAGTGGGTGAACTTCTGTGGTATAAGTGTTCTCCAGTTTGTGAGTCACCCACCTAGCAGTTATGGGGTTTCATTTTATTGTGATTATGCCCCTCCTACCGTCTCGTTGTGTCTTCTTCTTTGTCTTTGGATGTGGGATGTGTTTTTTGTGAGTTCCAGTGTTTTCCTGTCAAGTATTGTTCAGCAGTTAGTTGTGATTCTAGTGCTCTTGCAAGAGGGAGTGAGCGCACGTCTGTCTAGTCTGCCATCTTGAGCCAATCCATTTTTATCTCATTTCTCTTCCTATCGATGATTTCTAGCTTCATGCCCTTTTGGTCAGAAAAGATGCTTGAAATAATGACTATTAAATGTATTGAGGCTTGTTTTGTTTACTAATATGTGGTCTATCCTACAGAATGATCTATGTGTACTTGCAAAGAATGTGTATTCTGTTTGTTTTGATGTTTTGTCCTAAAAATATCAATTAAGCGTAACTGTTCTATTGTGTCATTTAGGATCTCTGTTGCCCTATTGATTTTCTGTCTGAAAGATATTTCCCTTGATGTCAGTGGGGTGTTAAATTCTCCTACTATTATTGTATTCCTGTCAATTTCTCCCTTTATGTCTGTTAGTATTTATGTATTTCATGCTCCTATATTGGGATGCAGCAAAAACAGTCCATAGAGGGAAGTTTATAATGATATGAGCCTTCCTCAAAAAGCCAGAAAAATCTCAAACAACCTAATCTATCATCTAAAAGAGTTAGAAAAAACGTTAGCAGAAAGATGGAAGTAATAAAGATCAGAGAGCTAATAAATAAGAGATTAAAAAAAATCAATAAAACCAAGAGGTGGTTCTTTTAAAGGGTAACCAAAATCAACAAATCTCTGGCCAGGGTCACCAAGAAGAGAAGAGAGAGGACCCAAATAAGCAAAATAAAAAATGAAATAGGAGAAATGATAACTAATATCCCAGAAATACAAAAAAATGAAACAAAGAAAAAGACATAAAAGTATTATGAATAATTATGTGCCAACAAATTGGACAACCTAGAAGAAATGGACAAGTTTCTAGAAACATACAGCCCACCAAAACTGAATCAAGAAGAAATAGATAGTTTGAGCAGACTGGTCAACAGAGGTAAAATAGAATCTGTAAAAAAAAAAAAAAATCCGTGCAAACAAAGAGTCCAGGACTGAGTGGCTTCACTGGGGAATTCTACCAAACATTCAAAGAACTTTTACCAGTGTTCTCAAATTCTTCCAAAAGATTGAAGAGGAGAGAACACTCCCAAAGTCATTCTATGAAGCCACTATCACCCTGATATCAAAGCCAGACAAAGACACTATCAAAAAAAAGAAAATTACAGGCCAGTTTCTTTCATGAATATAGCTGAAAAGATTCTCAACAAAATATTAGCA
The DNA here is from genome assembly GCA_004363435.1 of Platanista minor. Taxonomy (NCBI): domain Eukaryota; kingdom Metazoa; phylum Chordata; class Mammalia; order Artiodactyla; family Platanistidae; genus Platanista; species Platanista minor. Next base: position 12,394 of record RJWK010002986.1, read on the forward strand.
AACTGAATCCAACAACACATAAAAGAGATCATACACCACGATCAAGTTGGATTCATCCAGGGTCATAAGGATGGTTCAGCGTATGCAAATCAATCAATGTGATATACCTCATCAAAAAAGAAAAGACAGGGCTTCTCTGGTGGCGCAGTGGTTGAGAGTCCGCCTGCCTATGTGGGGGACACAGGTTCGTGCCCTGGTCCAGGAAGATCCCACATGCCGCAGAGCGGCTGGGCCCATGAGCCATGGCTGCTGAGCCTGCACGTCCGGAGCCTGTGCTCCGCAATGGGAGAGGCCACAACAGCGAGAGGCCCACGTACTGCAAAAAAAAAAAAAAAAAAAAAAAAAAAGGACAAAAACCACATGATCATCTCAATAGATGCAGAACAACATTTGACAAAATTCAACCTCCATTCACGATAAAAATTCTTAACGTGGAAACAGAAGGAACATATCTCAACATAATAAAAGCTATTTGCTTATGACAAACCCACAGCCAACATAAAAAAAAAAAATACTCAGTGGTGAAAAGCTGAGGGTCTTCCTATTAAATCTGGAACAAGACAAGGATGCCCATTCTCACCACTTCTATTCAACATAGTATTGGAAGTCCTAACCACAGTAGTCAGACAAGAAAAGGAAATAAAATGTATCCAAATCAGAAGGGAAGAGGTAAAATTGTCATTATATGCAGATGACATGATACTTTATATAGAAAACCCGAATGACTCCTCACAAAAAACTACTAGAACTGATACATGAATTCAGTAAGGTAGCAGGATACAGGATTAACATACAGAAATCTGTTGGCTTTCTTTACACTAACAATTAAATATCACAAAGGGAAAGTAAAAAAATCCCTCTTAAAATCACATTAAAAAAAATACTTAGGAATAAACCTGACCAAGGAGGTGACAGACTTATACATTGAAAATTATAAAACACTCATAAAGCAAATTGAAGATGATTTAAAGAAATGGAAGGATATCCCATGCTTTTGGATTGGGAGAATTAATGTGGTAAAAATAGCCATACTACCCAAAGAAATCTATAGATTTAATGTGATCTCTATCAAATTACCCATGACATTTTTCACAGAACTAGAACAAAGAATCCTAAAATTTATATGGAACAAAACAAGACCCAGAACTGCCATAACAATCCTGAGGAAAAAGAACAAAGCTGGATGCATAACCCTCCCAGACTTAGACAATACCACAAAGCTACACTAATCAAAACAGCATGGTATTGGCACAAAAAAAGGCATGTGGATCAATGGAACAGAATAGAGAACTCAGAAATAAACCAACACACCTACAGTCAATTAATCTTCTACAAAAGAGGCAAGAATATACAGTGGAGAAATGACAGTCTTTTCAGCAAGTGGTGTTGGGAAAGCTGGACAGCTGCGTGTAAATCAGTGAAGTTAGAACAGTCTGTCATGCCATACACAAAAATAAACTCAAAATGGCACAAAGACTTAAATATAAGACATGACACCATAAAACTCCTAGAAGAGAACATAGGCAAAACATTCTCTGACATAAATTGTAACTATGTTTTTGTAGTCAATCTCCCAAAGCAAAAGAAAATCAAAAATAAACAGATGGGACCTAATCAAACTTAAAAGCTTTTGCACAGCAAAGCACACCTTAAAAAAGAAATGAAAAGACAACTTACAGAATGGAAGAAAATATTTGCAAATGATGTGACTGACAAGAGCTTAATTTCCATAATATACAAACAGCACATACAACTCAATAACACAAAAACTAAACAACCTGATCAAAAAATGGGCAGAAGACCTAAATAGACATTTCTCCAGACATACGGATGGCCAATAAGCACATGAAATGATTCTCAACACCACTAATTATTAGAGGAATAAAAATCAAAACTACAACAAGGTACCACCTCACACCTGTCAAAATGACCATTTTTAAAAGTCTACACATAACGAGGGCTGGAGAGGGTGTGGAAAAAAGGGAACACTCCTGCACTGTTGGTGGTAATGTAAATTGGTACAACCACTATGGAAAACAGTATGGAGGTTCCTCAAAAAACTAAAAATAGAGTTACCATATGATCCAGCATTCCCACTCCTGGGCATATAGCCAAAGAAAACTAAGTAGAAAAGATACATGAACCCCAGTGTTCATAGCAGCACTATTTACAGTAGCCAAGACATGGAAACAACCTAAATGTCCATTGACAGGTGAATGGATAAAGAAGATGTGGTATATATATATACATATATACGTATACACACACACACACACACTCACCATATACATATTACTCAACCATAAAAACGAATGAAGTAATGCCATTTGCAGCAACATGGATGGACCTAGAGATTATCATACTAAGTAAGCTAGAAGAAGGAAGACAAATGCCATACGATATATCTGATATGTGGAATCAAAAAGATGATATAAATGAACTTATTTACAAAACAGAAACAGTCTCACAGATACAGAAAACAAACGTATGGTTACCAAAGGAGAAAGGGGGTGGGGGAGGATAAATTAGGAGCAGATACAAACTACTATATATAAAATAAATAACAAGGTCCTATTATATAGCGCAGGGAACTATATTCAACATCCTGTGGTAAACCATAATGGCAAAGAATAAGGAAAAGAATATATATATATATTTATAATTGAATCACTTTGCTGTACAACAGAAACTAATACAACATTGTAAATCAATTATAGTTCAATAAAAAAGAAAAAAGAAAAAAGAAAAATAAAGGGTCTCTTTATCCTCACAGCTTCAGTAATTGCAATTCCTCTGCCCTTAATTTCAGGGTATCTTGGGCTGTGTTATAGCTAGTTGACTGAACACTACCTACAGCTCTTTAAATTCTTAGATCTGTAGATTTTTAAATGTTCCATTATAGGAAAACCAAAGAAAACCACTAGGTGGAAAATTAATTTTCTGGAATATAGCAGCAGTGACTCTCAAAGGTAGATGAAATGGAGCTGTAGACTTCCTGCAGTCTCAGTTCAGAACATCTTAATTCTCTGTAGGTTCTTAAACTCTCCATAATGGCCAATGAAGAAAAGTGATTTCTATGAGAGTCTGGAGACCCTGTCTGATTGAATCTAGATGTACTTAAAAAAAGTTATTTAAAATTTTCTATATCTTTCTCTTTTACCATTGTCATTTTCTCAGGAGTCTTTTCTTTTTTCTTTTTTTTTTTTTTTTTTTTTCAGTACGCCGACCTCTCACTGACGTGGCCTCTCCCGTTGCGGAGCACAGGCTCCGGACGCGCAGGCTCAGCGGCCGTGGCTCACGGGCCCAGCTGCTCTGCGGCATGTGGGATCTTCCCGGACCGGGGCACGAACCCGTTTTCTCTGCATCCGCAGGCGGACTCTCAACCATTGCGCCACCAGGGAAGACCAGTAGTCTTTTCTTTACCTTCTTATTCTGGGTCTCTTCAGATTGCAGTTGTGAATAGCATTGCTTAGACTCATTGCTACTGCAGAATTTTGGGACAGCTTGACTTTTGTTTTCAAGCTTCTGGATGTGCTCTGAGAAGAATATCATGTTACCACTTTTTCTCCCTCCTTTCATTCTATCTCTCTATAGAGAAAAAATTTTTTTTAGTTTGGTGGGGATGGATAATTAGCTTATAAATTACCCGTGCCATCTATTTGTGCAAACTTACAATTTTTATTTAGTAAAACAGTTTTTAGAGACAGTCATATCTGTGTGGAAGTTCATAGCTCTGCAGCTAAATTTATTTAACCATGAATATAAATTGGGACGCAGGAAATTTGGAGGGAAGAAACTAGAATTCTTGATGGGAATGAAATGGTTAACAGCAAACGTATAATCCATTCCGTTGCTGGGTTGGGTTGAGGGTGTGTGTATGTGTCACTCTTAGAAAGAAAGAAGGCAGGTGATCTGGACTAATCTTCTTATAAATATGCTAATTAAACCTCCTGGCAAACAAACACATGGTATTTGTTAGCTGGAAGCCCTTATCTGTGGAATGCTTTATCAGGATGTATATAATTGTCTAAGATTGTTTATAGTAAACAAACCTACTGATTTGTGGGTGACTCTCTGCAGATTTTGATGTAAACCTGTAGCTATCTGTTTTCATTTGCTACGTATAAGCCTCTCACTGCTTGTATTCTTGAAATTCAGTAAAAATTGTTACTGTGGAAGATTTCTAGTTTGTGTGTGTTTGATTTGACAATTTGATTGTGTTAGGTCAGCTCCAATGTGTATAGCAAATACTGTCTTTGGAAAAGAAAGGTCTGTGGATTCTGGCGTTTAGATTTGTGTTACTTAACTTTTACAACCCCAGGTTTTTCTGATGTTTATAAAGCAGGCACAGAATTGTTCTAAGAATTTTCACTACTATTAAAAGACAAACTTGTTTAAATCACCTGCCACAGTAGTTGACATATAACAGTCTCAACTAGATGGCAGATTTCTGGAAGTCTAGGACTCTGACATATACTTTTCTGTATCTTACACTTCTAGTACTGCACCAGTATGAAGTAGTTGCTCAGTAAGTATTTGTAGACAGAATGAATCTTTTAGGTGACAAAACAAGATGGTGAGTGGCAAATTTTTTTTAAATAAAAAATCTGATGATATAGAAATTTTTTAAAAAATAATTTTTTAATACTATTTTTGGCTGCGTTGGGTCTTTGTTGCTGCTTGCAGTCTTTATCTAGTTGCTGCGAGCGGGGGCTACTACTCTTCGTTGTGGTGCGTGGGCTTCTCATTTTGGTGGCTTCTCGTTGTGGAGCACAGGCTCTAGGCTCTCAGGCTTCAGTAGTTGTGGCACGCGGACAGTAGAGCGCAGGCTCCGTAGTTGTGGTGCATGGGCTTAGTTGCCCCGCGGCATGTGGCATCTTCCCGGGCCAGGGCTGGAACCCATGTCCCCTGCATTGGCAGGTGGATTCTTAACCACTGCACCACCAGGGAAGTCTCTAGAAAGTTTTAAGCATAATTAAATTCAATACACGCCAGCTTTATGGGTGAAATTGCTAAATGTGCACTGTGGATGGGGGTTCAGAACAGACCTCCATGTGCCACTTTGGCATGTGAATTATCTTGGGCTAAAGGCAATGGAGAGACACTGTGGGTTCAACAGAAACCACTGCCTATCCCTTAACTACCTAGATGAATTTAAATTGGGGATTTTTCCCAGAAAAAAGAGTTATTACCATGGATAAATTTTATCTAAGTGGCCCCATCGATATGGCAGGGCAAACATCTAATTAAACATCTAATTACCAAACATCTACTCTTCTTCTTACCATCTGGTGAATGACCCTCCTCTCCTTGGAAGCGCCAGGCCCTTATCTCCTTTCTTAGCTCATGATGGCATATACATTTTACCTTTTTGTCTTTGAACCTCTCATGTGTGTGGAGTCTTGATCCTCTCATGTATGTGGTGTTCCTGTATATACAAAATTAAATTTGGTTTTCTCCTGTTAATCTAGTTTATGTCATTGTAATTACTCAACCAGCCAAAAGAACCAGAAAGAAGGGAAGGGGAAAGGAAAATTTCCTCCTTCCCGATAGCACCAAAATCTGCTTTCCCTTTCTTTGGTAGGAAATAAAGTTACAGTAAGGCATGTGCCCACCAGCTGAAGACTACACTTCCCAGCCCAGCCTTCCTATAATGTCCTTATATGACAATCTTCTTGCCAATGGAATGGGAACAGACGTGACCTGCATTACTTCTGGGTATAAGCCTTAGAACATTGGAAGTACACATTTGACTTCTTGGGAGCTTATTAAATAAGGATGTACCTGAAACCTAGTAAAGGGTAGCCGAATTTTCCACCCTGAAATCTGACTCTTTGGCATAAGGTTTGTCTTGAGCCAGTTATTTTTAAGAAACTGCAGACACACGAAAATCTCAAAAAACCAGTAGAAGTTACCCTTCTGCAAGAGAAATTATATTTATAAGGGAAATCTCCATTTGTAAGGGTGTCTCCCTGTCTGTACCAGGAAGAAGAGGAAGATTAAATGTCTAGAAACTTATCAGTGGAGTGGACTTAAATGGACTTAAATCTGTATAACAGCCGTACCCTTGTTTACTGTGCTTTGCATGATAATCTCTCATAACCGACTCCCCCTCCCTCAACATCTTTTATCTTTAGCTGGAGATGGTATGTAAGGTGGTGGCTTGGGCCATTTAGGAGAGTTACTCAGTTTTCCAAGGTATCTTCTATGTAAACAGGAAGTATACATGTTATTAAACTTCTGTTTGTTTTTCTCCTATAAATTTGTCTTTTTTACTAGTGAATCTCATCCAAGAACCTAGAAGGGGAGAGGAAAATTATTTCCACTCCCCCTGCATCAGCTTTGACAATGCAGATAAGGACAACACCCTAGGGGATGCCAGACAAAGGAGACCTGTAACCTGGGTTGTGAATGACTGAAGAGAGTGGAGCAACTGCCTGTGAACCTGGAATGGTATTTGAAGGAGAAATAAGAAACTTTGCTCCTTAGTCTACGTACTTTTGGGTCTTGTTGCAGCAGCTTAGCTTTCTTCGTTCTAGTATAGGCAGGAAAGGGTAAGAGAAAAGAAATTATGATGTTTTTGGTTGGTAAGGAGATCTAATTCATTTTAGCCAGTTTAGAAATGACTTTGAGGAAAGAAGGTTTAAAAGGACATGCTTATAATTTTCTTTCTTTAGTCTCCTTTTAAAGTTACTTAAAGTATCATTTACATTTTAGACACTGTTTTACATTTAACTCTAATTAACAATCAAATCTCAAAGAGATATAAAGTTTTAAAATCTGTTCATGAAATTTAAGATAGTTTCATGTTTTAAAATTACGTTATGTTTATACTAGTGAATTTGTAAGTACTTGATAGAGTTTAAATTCCCCAAAGAGTTTAAAAAGAATAGTTTTTATTGCATGAAATTTTCTCTTACTTTGTCCATTTTTTTAACATTTGAATGTCTTTTCTTTCATATATATGAATTCTGTTGCTTTTGCTTTATAAAGTTCATTGCATTATCATTTCAATGGAAAATTTTCTCTTTTGATCGTGCTTACCTTTACATGTGAATATTTTTGGTTAAACCTTGGGGATGGTAATTCAGTTTCTTCTTCCAAGTTCTCCATGCTATACTTGCACTTAGGTTAAGTTTCTAAAATGTAACATGGCCCACATCATTTCAAAGATGGTTGCTATGGGAAACAAATAGGTTTAAAAACATGGTTAGGTTATAGCTTCAGATAAAAAACAGTTTCTTATCAAATAAAAAAATTTATTTCCAGGTTAAATACCATTATTATAAATCTTCATAAGATTGTGTATCACAGCTTGTACCACTACTCAGAAATATAACTGTACCTTTCATTTGTTTATTTGATTAATGTTTTTCTCCCTCTTCTAATTGTGTCCAGGAAGGCAGTGTACCTGTTTTTATTATTGTTGTAACTCCAGTTCCTAGTACAAGGTCTGACACTTTATAAGTGTAGAATAAATATTCAAAAGTTAAAGAAGCACAGGAAGTTAAAGTTATATTTTTAATTCATTCTTGATATAAAAAGTTGATGTTATACTTTTCTCAAATCTGGAACTTCTTTTTCCTTTCTTTTTATTTATTTCAAAATATGTAAATCATAGTTAAATGCAATAGAAACATTTACCTCTATAATGTGAATAAACTTTTTTTTAGGTATCAGGATGAGTTATTTAATATACAATGTGTCATGATAAAAAATACAAAAGCAAAAACCTGTACAGTAATTCCATATAGAGAAAAAATAGAACATATATTGGCAAAAACATTATTTATATAGGGGAGCAAAATTTGCCACCTGAAAATGTTTTGCTTTAGCATGAGGATTATTTTATCCTGGTTGTTTTTAAGGAACAAAAGGCTAAGGAGAAGCTTTTACCTCCTCCCCTTAACTGCCTAAAAGAATTTAGACAGGGGACCTATCCCAGGAAGAGAGCTATCATCAGAACTAACTACAAAGAATATAAGCTAGGTGTGGTAGACTGAGGGAAATTTAGCAAGGCCTGTTTGATCAAAGTCCTCTCAGTGTCCCCTTGTCTGCATAGCATGGCAAGCATTTGTTTTCCAAATATTTTTTTTCCCTATCTTCCCCTTTGAAATCCCAAATCTCTACTCCACTCTTCTTCTCTTAGATGATATATACACTTCAATTGCTTAGCTTGTCCAAGGTTCTCATTTTTCTTAGGGGGTCCCCATATGTATGTAATTAAATTTGATTTTCTCCTGTGAATATGTTTCATGTCAGTTTAATTCTTAAATCAGCCAGAAGAACATAGAAGCGTAGAGGAAAACTTTTTCCCTTCCCCAACATTTATGATAGACTAAGATGTTCATATTTTGACAAAACTCCCAATATGCTTTTTATTTTATAAAAGTAACATTTAATATAATGAAATATTATATATTGGGTTGGCCAAAAAGTTTGTTCGGGTTATTCTGTAAGATCTTAACATAACAAAAAGTCCTGTTAAAGACTATAATGAAAAGAATGTCACAAATGGTTTAAAAATGTATCTAATTAACTTTATGGTATTTTAGACTTATAAATTAACAATTGATACAACATTCTAAAAGGGGAGCAGGGACTTCCCTGGTGGTCCAGTGGTTAAGACTCGGCGCTTCCACTGCAGTGGTACAGGTTTGATCCCTGGTGGGGGAACTAAGATTCCCACATGCCTCAAGGAGCGGCCAAAAAAAAAAAAAGAAATTGACAAATTAAAATCCACCATACCACATTTGTTGTGAAAAACACTGATTGTGATCTCTGCTACATATCCTTTTCTTTCTTATATGAAACTCAGGTTTGAACAAACAACAAAAAAATAAAAATAAAAAAATAAAAGGGGAGCAAAATATACCACCCCAAAACATGTCTTTTTGGTATATTGATTATTTTAAACTAGTTATTTTTAAAAAGCAGCAGACGTGACAGAAGCTCTGAAAACTGAGTAGAAGTTACCCTTTTCTAAGAAATATTTACATTAATCTGAGAAATCTCCATTTGTAGTGTCTCCCTCTCTATACCAGGAAGAGGAGAATATATAAACCGTTATCAATTGACTTAAACCTTGAATTCGAATAACAACCTTTTCTTGTTTACTGTGGTTTTCCTGGTAACCTCCTATATATGACTCTCCAACCCCAACATCTTCTTGTGTCTTTACCTAAGATGGTATTTAAGGTGATGACTTCAGCCATTTAGGAGAGTTACTCAGTTTTCCTGGGTCTCTTCCATGTATACAGAGGGATGTTATTAACCTTTTGTTTGACTTTCTTCTGTTAATCTGTTTTACATCAATTTAATTATTAGACCAGAACCTGAAAGGGAAGAAGGGAAAATATTTCCTCCCTTTTAGGTTCTCAATTCCCAAAGCCAAAATGCCCAGTTGCTCAGTCATGGCTTGGAGGAAGATTCAAAGAAACAGCATTGAATCATTCTAAAAATTTTAGAGCAACATAAATATTTACTAAAATCTCTTGAAAATGAAAATAATGATCATTTAAAACTTAGAAACACCTGAGAAACAATTATATTTCTTTCTTGCCCTCATCTATGGAAGCTACCAAGAAGATACCTCCCCCTCTTACCAATTTCCTAAAACACTTGCCTAAATCTAAGCCATGCTGATTCTTGTATTTCTTACATTCTGAATCTACTTAAATCACTTCCCAACAGTCACTTTGCTGCTCTCAGTCTTTTTTCTGACTTATAACTCCAATCTGATGCAGCAAGGTATAGGAACTAACTCCATAGTTACTGATAGCTATCTGTTTTAGTTCTTGTTGCTAGAAAGAGCATGGGAACTAAAACCACAAATGAAGAGGCAAGTTTAAGTATAAATGCCAAAATGATGAAAAATGATAAACTATCCACCATTATCTAGGGTCAGTGAAATCAGAACTCTGTAGAGGACAGTTTGGTTCTGCGTATCATAAATCTTAAAAATGTGCATATCTTAATAATGAGTATTTTAAATCTTAGGAATTTATTTTAGGGAAATAATCATTGCTTACATTAGTAAAAATGGAAACAATCTAAATGTTCAGCAATACAAATACAAACATTTCCCCGTTTTTCAAAAGTTGGATTTATACCACTTTGTTTTTATGAAAGACCTGCATTAGTAGCTGTTTTTGCTAACATAAAGAAATCTGAAGAGGATTTTTGCTTTTACAAGAAAAAGGCAAAAGTTGAAAACAGCCCTTATTTTGCAGTGGAGCTGTTGCAGAGGCAACAGGAACCTGGAGCAGCAAGAGTAGCGCCCCCAAGCTCCTTCCCCTGGAACTACACTCAACGTCGCAGCATCAAGATGCCATATGTCTGTGAGCATCTTTGCTTTATCTTGATTTATTTTGTGCATCTGTTAGCCAGATGTGTCCTAAGTCAATTGCCTCTTTCCTTTATGCTATTTTGGCTTATGAAAGTTTTCACAGGAATACTCTACTTTTGGATAGCAGGAGAAACCTGTAATTGATTCTTTGATGTGAAAGGACTAACTCAAAGTAGTTTTTTAAACTTATTTTACTCTAATAGATAACAAACATTAATACAATAATAAGATATGATAATTCAAAACACCAATTTATTTAGGTTAATCACTATCTGTTGTTTGTGGATACGAACTAGTGGATTTTCAGTGGTGCTGCTTTTTGATATACAGCCCTGGCAACTTTGAATTAGAGCAGTATTGACATGCTTTACAGCAACAACAGCAACAGCTTTTTACCCTTCCCGTTTTATCTGACCTCTTTAGGAGGAATAACGGGTTCATATGCTGATGAAAACAGAAAAGAGATGGTCCCATTCGAAACGAAAGAATATAGGGGCGTATTGTGCTGCATATTTCATTTTTAAAAAAGAGAAGGATTGAAAACTAAAGAAAGCAGTTATTAAACTACATTATTGAAGTTTTTTTCCAATGCATTGAAATAACTTTATGTGGGTCTTCTAGAAAACAGTATTATGTGTTACCATGGATTTAGACATTTAACTGGATTTAAAGTCATAGTTAGAATGTTAACTAGAGTGTTAACTGGATTTACGGGTGCCTATAAAGACCTGAGATTTGGACAGGTATTTTCCCTTGGAATGATTTTTTTTTTTTTTATCGGAGGTCACCCACCTTCCCTAAGTAACTAATTTTAAGGATTTACCATTTTTCAACTATATTCACAAATAAAACAATTTAAATTTAGTTCAACACCAGAAATAAACATCGTTAAAAGGAAAGCCTTCTTCATGTGGCAAAGGCAAGAAATATTTGCCCTTCATAAAAAAGCTTTCTTCTTTTCTCAAACTTGAAACCACTTTAACTTTTGTTTTAACAGTGTTGACATTTTGAAGTTTTTTTCTAACTTAAAAGGGTTTTGTTTTTCATCTATAAAATGGACCATTTAATTTTTAAGAATAAATTTCATTTTTAACATTCCAAATACAGGATCAACTGTTAATATGTTGCATTAACAAATTAGCCTTCTAATTTGGAATTAGAAGGCTCCCAGTGTGCCTTACCACCTCAAATATACTAGAAAAACCTGCACCCACCTGAGAAATACAGTACTGTCCTAAACAGAGCACATTATAGTTATCAATTCTGTTACACAGAATAATAATTACTTATGTGATTTGTGAGAGAGCAAAGCTTTGAGTTCTTTTGAACCATTTCCTTTCTTCCCCCACCAAATTTTCTTCTAAAGTCAATTAGTACTTTTGCTTGACAAGAGATTAATGAGGGAAATTTCTTTCTAAAAGCCTTCTGCAGGGTTGACCGTTAGCATAGCATTCTGCGTTTTTATTAACTTATTCTTAAAAATTAATGGTGTGTTTGCTGTGTAGTCAGGTGTAGGATTTTGATCAGCTTAGTAATACTGAAAAAGAAGGGTTTTATTAGAGCAAAGGTCAAGACAGTTAGGCAAGTTTTATCTTTATTGCACTTATAATTTCCTGTGTAATCTAACTTTTCTTTTAGAATAATGATGTTAACTGTCTTTATAAAATACATTACAAAGTCATTAAATCCATTACAAAAAGTTCAAACTTAGAGAAAATGTTTCCAAATTTCACCACTCAGAAATAATGGTTAACATTAACTAATTATAATTTCATATTTATTTGTGTGCATTATAATGAAAGAAGGGTAGACAAAAGTTTTATAAAAATGAGATAATGGGATACATGCTGTTTAACAAAATTCATTAATTTTAATTTTACTTGAATTTAACAGAAGAAAATAAAATTGATAAGCTATAGGAATTGCTAAGCTTGTTCTTTATCACAGAACTTATTAGTTCCTAAAAGGTTTTCTTTTAAATTAAAGATTATTAGAGATATTGTGTTATCATATTATCAAATTTTATGTCATTTATACAGTTTTGAAATGTAATTTGATCAATTGGTTTAGTTTCAGTTGTATGTTCATACGCATTCAATGCTATATTTCCTGAATTCCTTCATGTTTGGGAACACCTGTATTCTAGAAGAACAACTTAGTGAGGTCTAAAATTCTTGGTTTATGTTTTATTTACCTCAGAAATTTGTAAACATTGTTGCTCTATTGTTTTTTGGCATTGCACATTGTTGGGAGTATTCTGGGGCCGGCTTAATTTTTTACTCGTTTAAGTAACTCATTTTTGTTTTGCCTACCTCAGTGTCTCAAGAAATATTTCTAATCTTGAAAATTCAGTATAATTCAGGATTTTTAAAAAAAAGATTAATAATTTATACTGTATTAATTTTTCCTGTAATATGCTGTGCCTTTCTATTAGAAGATTCAGGTTTTCCTTTATTTAATGAAACAAAATTTTATTATATATTTAAATACTTTTCCTGCTCCATATGAGTTCAGTATTTCAGGAAGGCTAAATAACTTTTGTTGAATCATTGTTGTCTGTTCCTCATGCTAATCCCTCCTCCCCAAGTCAATAATCTTTTCTGTAATTGGATTTATCTTTCTGTCATTTTCCTCTGCTTTTTCTGACATTAGATAATCTCAGTTTTACTTTTATGTCATTTACTTAGCTGACTTCCACTCAAATAACCTGTCTAATCATCTGATACTCCATATACCAACTGATACCTATCACCTGTGGCTGGTCACCCGTGGCTCGTGTATTCTGTTTTCACTAACTGGGTGGTGTGCTTGTCAAGACTAAGTTGTGTTTCTTCCCAAACATGTTTTTGCCAGTTGTGGAAGTTATGATTACATTATTTATTAAACACTTAAAAAATTCAGTTGATATGATGTATAAGGAAGGGAGATGTTTCTATAAAACATAATTTGAATGCTTTTGCAAATTTTGATGAAGGCAAATTCCTGAAAAAAATATTGCTATGAAATCTGGTGTGACTGAGGCAGCAGTAGAAGAATGAAAACAACTTAATAGATTCCTTTAGGATTCTGCACTCAGTTTGCTTCACAGTTGTTTTGAAGTTTTTGTTTCTCATTGGAAATTATCAATGATGAAAAAATTGAAGAGGAACTAATCTGTGGACCTATACTGTGGGAAAAAAAAATCCATGAACATACATCCAAATATAAGCAAATAAACATACATTTTTATGCTTGAAAGTAAGATGTTTAAATGTTTGTAGATGATAAATTATTTCTGCACTCCTGAAAAACATGGAATTAAGTTGTATGTGTTCTACATGAATTTTCTTCTTTATCTCAGTATTACATTTAGGAGATTCCTTTATGTCGTTGGTTGTAGCTGGAGTTTTCATTGTTTTATAGAATTCCGTTGACTCACTGTTTATCTTTTAGCTTCTTGTTCCCTCAGCAAGTTTGTTTTCTCTATTTCGTTCAGTTTCTTTAAGTCACAGTTTATTGGTGCTAGTGTGGTCATGGCCATATTTCCTCCTTGTTTGCTTTTCTGGAGACTATCAAATGGAGATATCAAAATGAGGATCTCTAATTGTTTATCTTGCTCTGCTGAGAACAGGTGGTGATAGAGAGGAACACCCACATTTGATGGCTTTTCTCAACTTCTTCCCAGAGTGAAACCTCCTCTCTAATCTGCCTTCCTCCCCCCTCCCCCCAGTGGAGATGAGGAAGGGCCTGGAGATTGTGTTAATAAAGATTCTGAGGATTTTGTTCATTTACCTGCTTTCTTTCCTTGGTGAAAATTTTGGACTGGCGTGATGGGAACAAGGTTAGGAGTAGACTGAATTATATCAGAATCAAAGTCTGTGTCCTGAACTTTGTCTTGTTTGGTGTTTTATTGTAGCTGGTGCCTGTGTTGAGTCCCTCATTTTAAAATAAATAATGAAATTTGTTAAGTTTGAGAGGAGATTCTCAGGCCAGTTTTATTTTGCCATCTTCCGTAGGATATTTTCCCTTAAGTATTTCCTATTACCTGATATCCCTGATTATCTTTGTTGCTCTTATATATCTAAAGTTCACGTGTTATTTATATAATGAAAACTTTAATATTAACTTACCAGAGTGTTACTGTGAATCTTCTCTTGTTAGCCATAGCTCAGAAGAATTACCATATATAATCTTTTAATTAAGAAAATATCCTTAAAAATTCCAAAGGACGGTTTTGACTGTATCTATTAATCTTCATTTGGGATCCATGTTCCATATAAATGTTTTATAATAGAATTCATAATAATAATGATCTGTTGCTTGCTGTGTGCCTGGGAATATGCTTTGAAGTTTATATGCCTCATTTTATTTAATTCTCTTATAAACTCCAAGAGACAGGCCCTAATGTAAAGATTGGGAAACTGAACCTTAGAGAGAAGAGAGAAATAAGTGTCCCAGGGTCATACATGCCTTTAAATCTGGGTCTGGCCCCTTAGACTGAGCTCCTAATGACTGTGCTGTATACTTCCTTCAGCTTTCCTTTTGGTAGTTAGCCGACTTTCTTAAAACACTAGACTTTTCAGAACCCTGGGCAAAGAGCAAGTAAGTTTGATTCTTAAAGAAGTCAAGTAGTAAAATGAAAGTGTTTTAGGGCTAAGATTTTTCATCATTACTTTGGATTTTCTTCATGGGATGTTAAGTAGTGAATGGCCCAGATCTTGCCTGCATAGGTGCATGTACAGTAGTTTGCTATGATATTTAGTCACTTTCCTTGGTTGGAGAGGCTACGCCCTGAACCTGATCTTGGCTTTACGGTTTCTTTGTCCAGTGGAGACTGTGTAAGAGCCCTCTAAGTTTTTGGGCTTCCCTGGTGGCGCAGTGGTTGAAAGTCTGCCTGCCGACGCAGGGGACGCGGGTTCGTGCCCCGGTCCGGGAAGATCCCACATGGTGTGGAGCGGCTGGGCCCGTGAGCCGTGGCCGCTGAGCCTGCGTGTCTGGAGCCTGTGCTCTGCAACGGGAGAGGCCACGGCGGTGAGAGGCCAGCGTACCGCAAAAAAAAAAAAAAAAAAAAAAAGAGTCCTCTAAGTTTTTTCTTCTGCTATGTGTCCTCTTCCTTATCTCTGCTTCAGTTATCTAACCTTGCTATTCTCTAAATTTTGGGTCTCTCAGTCAATTCACTGTGTAGGCCAAGGCAGATATTTTCTCTCTGAGCAAATCGGTTATTTCCTTCTCTTTCTACTTCTAGAGTAGTGACCCTCAGACTGGCGCTTTCTTGTGCCATACTGACTTTGCTGAAAAATGTATGAGGTAACAAGTGTGCCCTAACATCCCCAGTTTTTCTTACTACTTTTCCTATTTTCATTGCATCATTGGGACCTGCATCTTAAGGTACAGGAAATAGTCAAATGTTTCATGGTTGCATAGTAAGAGTCACCATTGTCCTTGACTGGATGGTAAGGTGCCTACCTAGTGCTGCCCTATATATAGTATTTATCCAGTTCCACATTTTAGGCCCATTATTAAGCAGCCCCCTACTTTTAAATATGTAATTTAGTAATACTCAAGATTTTCAATTCAAGTGATAAAAACAACTCTGAAAAATTTAAGAAGGATTTTATTAAAGAATACTCTGTGGCTCACAGAATCTATAGAAGGGCTTGATTTACGTTCCACTGAACTGATCTCATGAAGACACTACTGCTGATGTAACCCTCAAGATATCAATATTGTCTCTGAAGACTGGATCTAGCTACTGTCCCTATTGCTCCCATTGCTGGAATAAATTCTGCATGTCACTATATATTGTTTGAGAATCTGGGGTGATTACATTTGGGAGGCAAAATTTCCAGCATGTTACCTCTCAAAAGGGGTCTATTCTCTTTAGATGTATTCTGAAAAATGGGAATTTCAAGTCTTCACCTACAAGGTGTCATAAGCAGGGGAGCTTTAGCTTGAAACAGAGGAAGAGGTATCTACAGGAGAGTCACTTCACTCTTAGGGAAATCTGTAAATATAGTTAAGAGATAATATTCTTTTATTTTTACCCACCCACAAGTTACCAATATAAATTTAGCCTTTCTTTTTTCTATTATCCATTTATAGGCGAACTTTCTTTCAATAATCATTTCCTCTTATTTCCATTTATCAATAATTTTTAACCAGATCTTCTTCCTAGGGTAGTATTATCAGGTTCAGCAAGAAGACTTCCTTATAGCTGGCCAGCAGTATGAGTCTGGTCAGTGTTTTCCCCTTCATCCATTCCGAGTCATGTGGAGTAGTGTTGGATAAGTAAAAACTTACAGGACTGTCTTGTCTACTAGGTAGGAAAGAGGTATTAATTGTTAATCCCAGCTTAGACATGAGAGGAGAAAAACAACTTATACCATCATTCCTTTAGGAATTCCAACAATAATATTTAGAGATACTGTAACTGTGTGATGTTTAGTAAGTAATCCTTACTTTGGAACTTGGAAACATAATTTAGGTCTTGGCACTATGAGATCAAGCAAAGAAAGAGAAAAATTTTTAGAAATAAGATGTTTAACTAAGTTCTAATGCCTTCCCTATTTTTTCTTCCCTATCTATCAATAGTGATAATATTTCAACAATATATCGAGTAGTGATTCCACTTCCATGTGTATTAACAAACATTCATTTGATCTTGTAAGTCATTTCTTCAGTGTCTTACCCCTCCCCAAATCAGTAAGCAAGTCCTGTAAGCACATGCTTTTTTTTTTGAATTGTGGTAAACACACATACACACGCACACACAACAGGAGCTCTGTTCTCTTAACAAAATTTTAACTGTACAGTACAGTATTTTTAACTATGACAGCAGTGTCGTACAGCAGGTCTCTAAAATGTTTTCATCTTACATAACTGCAACTTTATACCCATTGAGCAACAACTTCTCATTTTCCCCTTCTCTCAGCCCCTGGCAACCACCAATTTACTTTCTGTTTCTATGAGTTTAACTATTTAATATACCTCACATAAATGGAATCATGCAGTATTTATTTATGTGACTGGCTTATTTGACTTGGTATAGTGTTCTCAAGGTTCATCCATTTTGTTGCATATGATAGGCTTTTTTTTTTATGGTCAAATTACATTCCATTGTATGTATATATGACATTTTATTTATCTTCTTATGGAGGTTGAGAAGTCCCACAGTCTGCTGTATGCAAGCTGGAGACCCAGAAAAGCCAGTGGTATAATTCCAGTCTGAGTTTGAAGGTCCTGAGAACCAGGAACTCTGATGGTGTAAGTCCCAGTCTAAGGGCAGGAGAGGACTGATAGTTTAGCTCAAACAGGCAGACAGAGAGAGGAAATCCGACCTTCCGCTGCCTTTTTTTTTTTTGCGGTACGTGGGCCTCTCACCGTTGTGGCCTCTCCCATTGTGGAGCACAGGCTCCGGACGCGCAGGCTCAGCGGCCATGGCTCACGGGCCCAGCCGCTCTGTGCCATGTGGGATCTTCCCGGACCGGGGCATGAACCCATGTCCCCTGCATCGGCAGGCGGACTCTCAACCACTGCGCCACCAGGGAAGCCCATCCTCTGCCTTTTTGGTCTATGCAGTGTCTCATTGGATTGGATGATGTCCATTCACAGTGTCAAGGGCAATCTGCTTTACTTAGTCCACCAATTCAAATACAAATCTCTTTCAGAAAAACCCTTAGAGACACATCCAGATATAATATTTAACCAGATATCTGGTTATCCCTTAGTCCAGTCAAGTTGACACATACAGTTAACTATCACATCCACTGATCTGTTCTATACCAGAATTAACAGTGATTTATGCCCTACCATTACTATATTACAGTATTCTGTATTTGTCTGTATATTCACCTTTACCAATGAGATTTTTACCTTTGTATGCTTTCATGTTGTGTTTAGTGTTCTTTCATTTCAACTTGAGGGATTACTTTAGCATTTCTTGTCAGACAGGTCTAGTAGTGATATACTTCCTCAGCTTTTGTTTATCTGTGAAAGTTATTATTTCCCCCTCATTTTTGTAAGCTAGTTTTACCAGATATAGTATTCCTGGTTGGTAGTGTTTTGTCTTTCAGCCCTTGGAATATACCATTCCACTCCCTTCCGGTGTTCAAGGTTTTTGCTGAGAAATCCTCTGATAGTCTTATAGGGGTTGCTGTTCTCTTGCTGTTTTCAGAATTCTCTTTGTCTTTTTTAATTTTGACACTTTGATTATAACATGTCTTGGTGTGGATTTCTTTAGATTTATCATAATTGGAAACTTTTGGGTTTCTTGACTCTAGATGTCTATTTCCCTCCCCAACTATGGGAAGTTTTCAACCATTTTTTCTTGAAATAAGCTTTCTGTCCCTTTTCTCTCTCTGGAACTTCCATAATGGGTATACTTATCCATTTATTGATATCCCATAAAACCTTTAAGCTTTCTTCTTTCTTCTTCATTCTTTCATATTGGTGCTTCTCTGACTGAATAATTTCAAATGATCTGTTTTTGACTTCATTCAGTCTTCTGCTTGACAAGTCTGCTGTTGAATCCCTCTAGTGAATTTTTCAGTTTGGTTATTGTATTTTTCAGCTCCAACATTTCTGGGTTTTATTTTATTTTTATATTTTCTGTCTCATTGATGAAATACTATTTTGTTCATACATCATTTTCCTGAGCTCATTGACGTTTTTATGATGGTTATTTTAAATTATTTTTCAGGTAATTCTTATACTTCTGTTTATTAGGGTTGGTATCTGCAGATTTATTTTTTATTCCTTTGGGCTGTGTTTTCTTGTTTTTTTGTGTGTTCCTTGACACTTTGTATTGGTATCTACATATTTGAAATATAAGCCAACTCTCCCAACTTTATGGATTGGCATCATACAGAGGAAGATATTTACCAGTAAACCCAGCTAGAGACTCTGGGGGCTTCTTAAACCTTTTCTGTGTGTGTATCTCCTCTAGCCTAATCAGAGAAATTAACAGTTTCTTTTTTCAGGAGTTCATAATCTCTTGCTACCTCTGGTATCTGCTGGAGCAGCAGCACGTTGCTCAACTTTTTTTTTTTCCCCAGCAGCCAGGTGTCTAGAATATGCTGGGGCTTGTCAGTACTCTGTGACAGGTGAGACTGAAACCATTCCCTTGGGCAGCGCCCCCCAAAAAGTCTGAATGTTGGATGTATGTTTCAGTCTTTTCTTTCTCTCCATAAAGAGAAGTTGGGAGCTGTGAGTTTTCCCAATTGTGTCCTGCTGAACTGGGGGCTGGGCTCTAATGGTGAGTGCATAGGCGTCCAAACTGTAACCTTTCACTTGTTCTCAGTTGCCATCAGGCATCTGGAGTATGCTAGGTCCTATCAGTGTTCCAAGAAAGGTGATAAAGAAATTAGTCTTTTGGGCAGTGCCCCGAATAGCTGAAATGTTTGATGGATACTCCAACTCTTTCCCTTCCCAGGGAGAAGTTGGGATTTGGGCATTTTCACCTGCTGCACTGTTCTACACTGAGCCAGTGGGAGGGCCTATGACCAGTAAATGTGCACTAGTCCATACCATCACCTTTATTCTAGTGGTTCCCAACCTGAGGCCCTTTCCAGTTAGCACTCAACGTTTAGGCAAGACAAGAACCAGTCTCTTAGGCAGCCACCAGAAAAGTCAGAATGTTGGATGTATGGTGCAATCCTGTCCATCTCTCTCCAGGGAGAAACTGGGGGCTAAGTGGTTCCCTCCTGATCACGTAGTGCCATGCCAGGTGAGAGGGATTATGGCAAGAGAATTCTGCAGATTTCTCTACTGGCTTCATTGTGATTGATTTTGTGCTTGCCTGGGGTGTAGGAGTCTCGCAACTAGTCTCTGCATTTCTCACAAAGGGAATTGGTCCACGTATTGTTGAATCAATGTGTCCATGGAAGAAAGGAGGACTTGCGGCTTTCTGTTCTATCATTTTGCTGTCCCTCTAGTGAGCACATACTTTAATGTACCTTCTGATTTCCATTCAGTTCACTAATTTATACGTGGTAAACTATACGATAAGTTCATTGTAAGTTATGCATATTTGCCCACTATTATACTGCACTGGCAGTAAATGTGTTCTTCATCAGTAATATATGTGGGGCGGGTGTGGCAAACTGAAATCATATATTTTTTCTCTAGACCTCTAACAGTGTTAGTGGCATTTGCTTCAATGACCTGGTATGTATATCCACATCTAGAATGAATATCTGTCCTGGTCAAAACTCATCAGTATATACCTGGAGTCATGAATAATGTAATCCATTTGCCAGCTATGGGCTGGCCTGGATCCTCTCAATAGGCAGCCCATAGTCATTTTTAGTTTCTGATGCTACTATTAAAAAACAGAAAAAATTTTAATCACTTTGTGAGCTTTAAGCTCATAGTAGGATACACCTATTTTTTGTTCATTGATTGAATGTCTCCACAACAGCTGATTTTATGTACCTGAGAAACTATTTTCAAAGAGAAAACGGGGTATCTACTTGTTAGTTCCAGTACCCTTTTGAATTCAGGAGATTTTTTTAAAAAAGGGAATCAACTTAATCTACTTTCATCTGTTTCCTTTAGAAGTGCATAAAATTTTTCATAACAAAGACTCCCACGCTGAGGTTTCTCTTATCTTCTAGTCATCCAAAACCTACTTCCTGGACTAAATTGCCAATCTATTGGGTTTTGCCTAAAATTTAGTATGAATCCTATACTATGTTACTTTTATTGTATAGCTCCCCAAGGAATACCTCTTTTAATTCTGCCCATTGGAATTGTATTTGTCTTTTTTCAGTCAAAATGAAATGATCAGCTAGTTGTAATGCAGCTGACTTCCAGACTGAGTTTTGGCTCTCTACCCTTGAGCTACAATCTGTGAACCATGCTACTTATGAGGCAGCCTTAGGTAGTATTCTAGTCCAAATTCCGTGACTGCTGGGTGGCAGTCATGGGTTTTTGCCAACGGCTTTAAGCCAGCTTGAGTTTTCTAGTTGCTTATATTTCTACTGTCATTTGAGCATCGAGTTAGAGTGGGGTTGTTTGGGTCAATGGCCATTTGAAGCTTCAAGAGACAGCCTGATGCTGTTTAAATCATTATTCAAATTCAGCCTTTTCTGTTATTACTGTGTGAATAGAAGCCAATAAAATTTATAGATGTGATATGTGATTTCTTCAGAAACCAAGCAATCTTTATGGCTCTTGTTTCAGTTTTGGGGCTAGAGAGACAATAACTCATTGTGATTGGTTGAGGAATGCTACTAGTAGGTCTGGCCCATATAATTACTCAGGATTTTATCATTTATGCTGGACCCTGTATTTTAGCTGGGTTAATTAGCTACTCCCTGGTGGTTATATAATTAACCAGCATTTGGAATTCATGCTTAGCTTGATTTTTAGATTTAGATATCAACATTATATTTTTGACGTAATGAATAAGAGTACTTTGCGATTGAATTAAATCAACATCTTTTCTCACCAGGTTGTGGCAACAAGCAGGATAATTTAAATATCCCCATAGGTGCACAGTAAATGTGTATTGGAGTCTGTTTCACATGAATACAAATTTGATTTGACTTTCTTTCAAAATAGGAATCTAAAAGGAAGCATTAGTCAGATTGATTAAAGAATACCAACTACCCTTAGCTTGTGGCACATCTTGAATTGTTAACACTGTATCAGGAATGGCTGATGCTATCGAAGGCTCCTCTTTATTAAGTCATCTGGAGTCTAGAGTTAACCTCCAGGATCCATCAGCTTTTCTCTCATGCTATACTGGACTATTAAACAAGAAATATGTAGACACTAATTCGCTTGAATCTACCATATGTATAATAAAATTTCTTGATGCTCCTTTCTCTTCACTCACCCCTTCCCAGGTGTTCTCTTGTTTTATATTAAGCCCTTGAGTGGGTTTAGGTAGTTCTAAAGTTCCCCATCTAACACACCCAATTAAAAGCTAATAAAGAGCAGATTTTTATGATATCCTTGTTCCCAATGGCCTGGATAAGGCAAGAGTTCCTCATTCATACATCATATCCTGTCTGGTAAATACATTCTGGTAGGGGTGATGCAATAGCCCTTCATAACTTTCATTCATAAATTCCTACTATGAACTACACTTTTATTTTTGAATATTTTATCTTATCCCACTAACTTAATTATGTTGCCCTTTACCCTTTCATTAGCAGGTTGTATAAATTTACACCAGTGTCTAGAAATTTCAATAAAATTTCTTTACCACCCTGGATGGTTTTCTTGTACACCAGTGAAAGTGGCCTTTTGTTTCCTTGCTGGGACATTGTACTAACAGTCTCTGGCCATCTTGTCATTCAGAGTAATCTTTCTAAACTCTCACTGTTTTAAACTGAACTGCTTTGGAAGAAACTGTAGATCCTCTTTTGATGTCATTGTTAGATTTATAAAATTCATCAAGGCTAGGATAAATGGAGGAGTTGGTAAAGCAACCAGATCACATAATCTCATAAGTGCTCCATTAAATTTTCATAGTTACTCCATCTGTCTCCTCCTTTTCCATAGCCTGTGAACACTTCTACTCAGCTTAAATGTCTTGAGCTTTTCTTCATCCATTTTATTTTTATTTTTCCTTTCTTCTGAATAATCCTAATCCTTTCCATTGTTCAACCCTACTTATAAGAAATGAGTCAAGAGGTCAGTGGCAGCTTCTCTTACATAATCCAACTCATTTGTTATTATAGTAATATAAGGAACCTAAGTATCTGGGAGCCCTTTAATCATGACATTGAGAAATGGAGTATTTCCTGCCATATCAGTAAACAAAGGATGCCGCACCCATCAGTGATTGCAGCCCTCCAATGTGAGCCGGTGAGCCTCAAGAAACTCAGGAAGGAAAGAATACTCACCATCTAGCAGCCATCAGACTGCAGCCACTTCCTATGGTGAGCCCTGAGGAAACTCAGGATCTGAAAACACAGGATACTGGCCCCAGAGAGCTGAGGTGCATGTCAAAGGAATGATTTCAGTGAGCCTAGACTCTTGCGTCTTCCCATACATAGAAAAGTGCTAAATTCCTTAACTTGGGATATCTGGTTTTCTTTAATTAACAGTAATCTTTTGATGTTCCTACTACCTGCCCTTTGTTGCAAAACTCCTATATATCCTGGCTCCCCACCTTGCTTCCTCAGAGCAGTTCTCTCAGGGTTTCTTGAGATGCTGCCTTCTGGGCTTGAAGTCCCCAAAATTCCCGCAAAATAAAACATAACTCAACTTTTAGGTTGTGAATAATTTTTTTTTTTTTTTTTTTTTTGGTGGTACGCCGGCCTCTCACTGTTGTGGCCTCTCCCGTTGCGGGGCACAGGCTCCGGATGCACAGGCTCAGTGGCCATGGCTCATGGGCCCAGCCGCTCCGCGGCACGTGGGATCTTCCCGGACCGGGGCACGAACCCGTGTCCCCTGCATCAGCAGGCGGACTCTCAACCACTGCGCTACCAAGGAAGCCCGTGAATAATTTTTTAAGTCCACAACATCAATCACCGCTTGAGTCAAAGGTGTAAAATTAAGGGCTACTTTAGGATCATCATATAACCAATCCAAAATTGCTGGTATTTCCAACATTTCAGAAGCTTCAGAAGAATTATTTCATTTGGTATCTAAGAGTATTTCATTTAGTATCTAATTTCCCCTCTATAGGTATATGTTATGTACCTTACATTTTTTCCAGCTCTACAGATTTGGAGTTTGACCCTCCAGTCACATTTCTGTAAAAGTTGCAACTATTTCAGGATCCTGAGTAAGACCAAACATACTCTTCCAGTCAGCAGTACCTAATACAAGGCAATAGCTCCTTGGATCTGAATACGTAAAATCCATTTTAGCATATGCTTCCCAGGAAGTGTCTGTATCACTCCACAAATAACTTTCTGTAATTTGTTTGTCTTTCATTTCCTCCCCTTGCAACCTGTATAGTCTTTTAAAGTGATTCTCCTTTAGACTGAGGCACATTATAATCAAAAGAAATATTTACAGTAGATTCCCTTTTGGCTTGCTGTCTTCTCTTTCGGGTCACAAGCAATAATTTGGTGCATTTGGCAGTCTTAGTTGTTTCTGCTGCTTTCACTTTTTCAAAGTAGCCAAAAATCACAGAATTCTTGGCTGACTTCCCTTCTACCTGAATTTGCTTCTTAATTCATGTAACTGTTTCCCTTGGTTTAGTATCTACAACCCCCAAGTTCTATTGATATGCTTTTCCTTCCATCAGTCGTCACAGCATTTGCATGATCTCAAACCAAAAGTGGCCTGGAAGTCAGCCTTTGTCAAAGGTTCACAGCTCTCTTTCCTCATTTTTCTTTTCCCCAAAGTCTTAGCCGTTATTTAAATTATAGAGTCAAGGTCACTTCAATACTTAGTGTACCATTGCATCAATTATAGAACGTTGGAGAGCTGAAAGGACTCCACAGAGTATATTCATATGTGACTTCAATAAAGGTGAAGGCTAAAGTATAGCAGGAGAATGAAAACATAGGTAAACATCAGAGAGGTATGAGATTTCTAGGCACAGCCCCCATGGTCCTTTCTGAATTTCGCAGCATGTGCTTTGTCTTTGGATTATGACTCACCAAGATATGTGTGAGATACCTTTGTCTCAGGGCAGTCAAGCACAAGTTTCCTGAGGAATCTTTTATAAACTTTCAGTCAATAGCTAAAATAAGACTATATAATTGGTTAAACCAGATGCAAACCGTCATTCTACATTCTCAATAAATAACATAGACAACTTGTTATTAGGGGCCTCTAGGTAAATTTTGGAATTCAGACTGCACATTATAAATCCCTAGGTAGTACATTTTATTCCCATTCCGGCCAAGGGTCAGTATTATGACTCCAGGTATCCCTGCAGACAAGCACAGAGCTCTACAGTTGCTCAGATCAGCTCTAAGTTCATTCTATTCTCTATACAGTATTCCTTTCCTGTATAAATTTTAGTTTTCCATGGAGGTGATATTTGATTCTTTTTTCATTTAGTCAGTTTCCTATTACATCATTGCTTTAGCTTGTTTCTGATTGCCTCATAACCTATCTTCCTCTCTTTCCCTCCTGTTTGCCTTTGAAGGCAAAGGTATTCTTTTTTATAAATTTAATCCACCCATCATTATTTTCTATCTCTCCCTCTATTGCTCTCTCATTCGTTCAACAATTAAGTATTGAGTATCTACAATGTGCTAGACATTGTGTTTACCCTCAACAGGCTCAAAGTCTGTTAAGAAAGATAATCATGAAAACGGATAAATGGGATTGAATGTTGTCAGTGATACAAGAGAAGTGTGCCCTGGGTATAGTGAAGAACAAAAAAGAGGATTTTCATTAAAACATTAGTTCAAGTAATGTTTTAATAAGGAATTTATCCTTGAGGGGTAAGTTGGAGTGAAGGATGAATAGCTACACTATAAACAGGTACACTATGCCATTTAGTAAATAGGAAGCCATTGAAAGATTTTAGTTGGAAAATAAAGTGATCAGACTTAGCAAGGTCATTCTTGTGATAGTTGGATAATGAATGGATTGGAGTTAGGCAAGACTGGAAGCAGGAAGTTTTAGTCCACACCTTTACTGTTGCATCTTTGATATATTCCTTGCTCACCCTCAATTAAATTGCACCAGTAAAATCACCTATATTTTCTTTGCTGCAAACTCAATGACCTCTTTTCTGTATTCATCCTCTCTGATACATTTGGTACTGTTTGCTCTTCTCTCCCTTTTGAAACTGCCTTCTGCCAACTGATGGGATATCAGAAAAAGGTACTTTCTCTGTACCTGGAGAGTTGGAGGCAGAAATAATGATCAGGCATTCCTCTGCTTTCTCCATTCCAGGGCCATATGGCCTTCTTGATGCTGAATTTGGTTCAGATCCAGGAGAGCCTGATATTGAAATATTCTTTTAAACAGAAGTACAATGACTATAAATATAGGTTCCTTCTTGAAGGTGGTGTAAAAACAGGGAACATAGCCAAAAATGTGTCTGTTTTCTCAGTTTTAGTAGCAGTGCACTTGAAGAGGGTAAGGCAAAGAGTACTAAGTTGTGTTTATTGCGTGTCCATAGATTTCGGTGTTCTTGGTTAAATAAACCTGGAAAGTGCATGTGTAGATTTTGCGGTGCATTTCTTCGTGGGGGCAGGGGAATTAATGGTAGCAGGGGTGTGGGGTTGCTTCTAGGCAATCTAAAACTCTTCTGAAGTGCTGTACTGTCTCTTTATTGTAACGTCTCTTCTTATTGACCCATCTAGTGTTGTTTCCTTGGTTTTCCTTGCAGACTGCGACCAAGTGATGCTCCAAGACATGTTCTTCTGACACAGAAGGCCTGATTTCTCAATACTCCTCCTTTGTTGCACTTCACTATCTCTTTCTACCCATATAGAATACTCCAATGATATACTTCATTTATTTTTAATAAGAACAGCTTTTCTACTTTATTTTGGAATAATGAAGCCAGACTGTGAAGACCTGATAAAGGCAGAGCCAGAATATTAGTCTCCCATTCTGACCCTCTGCCCAATTAATCCCTAAAACCTTTGAGTGATGCCAATTGACAGTTTGACTCTTGTGTCAAGCAGTTCACCCTTTTCGGGTCCTTTCCTTAACATCAGGGGCAATGGTTAAGTAGGTCTCAAAGATCCCCTCTGCTGGAATCCAGGCGTTTAAAAAAATTTTTATTTTATTTTTGCCTGCGTTGGGTCTTCCTTGCTGCACGTGGGCTTTCTCTAGTTGTGGCGAGTCTCTAGTTGTGGTGAGCGGGGGCTACTCTTTGTTGTGGTGCACGGGCTTCTCATTGCAATGGCTTCTCTTGTTGCAGAGCACGGGCTCTAGGCTTGCGGGCTTCAGTAGTTGTGGCATGTGGGCTCAGTAGTTGTGGCTCGCAGGCTCTAGAGCACAGGCTCAGTAGTTGTGGTGAATGGGCCTAGCTGCTCCACGGCATGTGGGATCTTCCCGGGCCAGGGCTCAAACCCGCGTCCCCAGCATCGGCAGGTGGATTCTTAACCACTGTGCCACCAGGGAAGCCCCGAATCTAGGCATTTTGTTTAGCAATGATAAGCAGAGAACCAGTGAAACAAACAAAAGGGGTAATTGAGGAAAACATTTATAATATGTTGGTAAACTTGAAAGTAACATTACCTGTCCTTTCATAAAGGGAAGTGAGAACAACCTGCTGGGTGGAACCAAGAGTTGACTTTCTCATGAGATCCTTGGTGTTATTAAGCTATATTCACTCTGCAGGGACGTATTCAACATCCGTCATCTGTTGAAGGCTTTGAAAATTGTGCATATCTAAAAAGAAAAGTTCTCAGTTTTTCTCTTTAGAATAAATGATGGTGATGATGATGATGGTTTCTCAGACAACACATGCATTTATGTGCATTAACAAGGGAAGATAGGGTACTTGAAATAATGGTAATGTGCATTCAGAAATTAACCACATATTCAAAAATATTTTAAAGACAGCTGTATAGAAAACACATGAAACTGTTTGCCCCAAGCACTAAAATCTAGTCATACCTAAGGGGTTCCACTGCTTGAAGAAATATTAGGATTTGGAGCTAATACTTTTAAATATTTATTTATTTTTTTGTCTGTGTTGGGTCTTCGTTGCTGCACGCAGGCTTTCTCTAGTTGTGGCAAGTGGGGACTACTCGTCATTGCGGTGCACGGGCTTCTAATTGCCGTGACTTCTTTTGTTGCGCAGCACAGGCTCTAGGCCTGCGGGCTCAGTAGTTGTGGCTTGTGGGCTCTAGAGCACAGGCTCAGTAGCTGTGGCTCACAGGCTTAGTTGCTCCACGGCATGTGGGATCTTCCTGGACCAGGGCTCGAACCCGTGTCCCCAGCATTGGCAGGCAGAGTTAACTACTGCGCCACCAGGGAATCCCAAACTGAATTGTTTTGATTTGTGGTTCATGTGCTGAGGATTTTAGCTCCATATTCATTAACCTATGTGGGTCAGGTACCCTATTATATGAGAGTATAGGTTATCCATAGCATGTTAGGTATATATTGACTGTATTAGTGCATATTATGCTATTTATTATAAATTAGTGTGTTTATAGTCCACTAGCATTTTGTTCTATTTGAAGCTCAAAATTTCTACAAACTGTGATTATTTTAAAGTATAACATTTATTTTTGCTTTAAAGATGATTAGAAATTAGCAAGCTCTTCTTTAGCAGCAAATCATAACCCACATCAGAGGAAACACACATGCAGATACATATTTAAATATGTGCGTACATAAGCTGAGAAGGGAAGCTGTTTCAAAGACCTTTCTATAAAAGCTCTTAAATTAGATAACTCTATAGTACTGTTTCGTGGACAAAAGGAGACCATGGTGCTGGAATATGTAAAGTTCCATTTGTAGAAACCTTCCAAGAATGAATGATGCCTCAATGTTAGTTTAATCTATCATTAACAAACTTCAAAATACTCAAAGACTTTAACATCTGGAAGAAAATATTGGATTGTACAGGTGAAAATACTAGATCGTATAGGTGACAACACCTTAAAATAACTGTGAACTGAACAGACTATGACAGATGATATCACAATATCTCTCCAATTTAGTATTTTATGAGAAAACAATTATACTGACTGAGAGTAACATATAGTACTATTAAAAACTTAAAATCTTTCAAACAGAAAATTATGGCAGATACAAGGAATTTAAGGGAAGATCTTGCACATACAAAGATGGTTCTCAGAATGGATTTTTGGAGGCTGGAACTTACACATTGTTTAGAACAAAAGTTTGAGAAATCTTCCTAGGAGTAGCCAACAGAGAGTACTAGTCAGGTAATCAAAACCATATATAGTATTTGGGGATTCCATTGCAAACCCACAACCTGGACCAGATCCACAAACTTAATAGTCTTCAGGAAGTACTTGTTGAATAAATGAAAAGGGGGTAGGTGATAATAGTAAGGTGGTTGTTAAGATAGATAATTGATAGCAATCAATTCATGCAAAAGAATTTAGTTAGTGCCCAAATAAAAGGGTGGGGCACAGGACCAGGGTGGATGGCAGCAGGAGAAATGTGATGACAGTGTTAGCAACTAGTCTCACAGCTGGGGCATGGGCCAGATGCTGGCTTGGAACTAGGTCCGGGATTTAGGTTCTTCAAGGATCTGGAGGACCAAAACAAGATCTCAGCCTAAGAGAACAGATCTGCTGGTGCAGTTTTCAAGGCAGGTGTCCCAGGGAACAAACAAGGTTGAATTGATGCAGAATCACTTGAGATCTGAAATGGGACAGATTTGGCCCTAGAGCCTGAGTTAGGTTTGAACTTTTAGGAGAGTTTCTGGTTGCAAGGGGGAATAGTTATAGCAACTAGATTCAGTTAATAATTATTATGGCAGTTTGACTTTTCTCTCCAGTGAAATCATATGGAGGCAATAACAGAAACTACATTCCAAGTAAAATGATTGCAATTAAGGAATATAGAC
This sequence comes from Platanista minor, assembly GCA_004363435.1. Lineage (NCBI taxonomy): Eukaryota > Metazoa > Chordata > Mammalia > Artiodactyla > Platanistidae > Platanista > Platanista minor. The sequence continues at coordinate 42,153 of RJWK010002986.1, forward strand.
AGCTAGATTATTAATTAAATATCTCAACTCATAAAACAAGTTTCAGAATAATATAACTGACAGCTTGAAGCAGATGTGGGCCATCCTGTTGAGAGAGAATTCTCATGGGTCTCTAGTGTTTCTGCACATTTTGCCAGTGAGACTCTGATGGCTCTTTGTTCAGGACTTTTGTTTCAAGGATGTGTGTCTAATACCTTGGAAGATAGAGCTAGTGTCTCTCACGGCAAAGTGCAGCCATGCTTAATATCTAGTACAATAAAAATGTCTCTTACTGGAGCCCAGGGCAAGCATAATTATTGCCCATCATAAAAGATTCTGGTTCTCTTGGGTTTCCTTTCTTGTAAAACAGCCCGTAGTGTGTGCTTGCATCATCTGGACCTCTTCATGTCACCCTGTAGTAATTGGACTTGGGGAACCAGCACAAAAATGCTGATACTGCAGCTCCTGCTATCAGTGTGAGTAAAAAACTGTCCTTTCTGTCTCACCTGGTAATCTGATTTGTTCTACCAGCATTCATGAACCTGTGACAGGCTAACTTATTAGCTAACAAGGAGGGTAAAATCTTAGACGTTTCAGTTTTTAGCGGAATCAGGACTGATTTTGGATGTCTGTAAAGGTAAAGCTTTGCTCTAAATAAGCCAAACGGATATCAGAATTTATTAATAGGGCACCTATGCCCACCCAAGTCAATGTATTTCTTTAAACCATTATCCTAATAATAAATTTTAGCTTATCCATTTCTTATAACATGATGGTTACCTAATTCACACCATAAAAGAGTTCTGCTTTTGAAGGAAAGTGTAACTGAATCAATTCTTTATTTCAATTTTTTTTTTGTACTTCAGTACCATGCACTTGAGTATTCTGAACTGAAAACCTAGTTACTAGATTTATAAGACTGACTAAAAGACATCTGTGTTGAGGAAGAGAATGTGAGAGGAGTACCTTTTGAATCAATCTTATTGATTCAAATAATCACATATATTCTAGCTATTGTATTTTCCTACTTAAAACTGATATTATTTTTAAAGATGTGTATAGGAATTGTTGATTCTAAAAGTATTTGGGGACAGTGCATTGGGATGTTATGAAAAAAAGTGTTAGCTTTTCCACAGGAAGACTTGGCTTAAGGTTCCAGATTTTGGAAGTCTTACCTTATGACCTTGAACAACTCAGTTATCTTCTTTGAACGTCAAGTTCCTCATCAGAATTAAAAAAAAAAAAAAAAAAAAAGACAATGTCCTGATCACCTAACTTATATATTACTTTGAAAACTCTTAGATGTTAACACTTTTATTTTAAGTAGAAATTTGACAGCACTGTAAAGAAGATGGAGTAAGGACTGGGAGGATTCCTGTAGCAGGCAGCTAAGATCTATAATGGTCTTTTTAATATCCAGTATTATTCCTATGGCCATGTCTTACGAAATAGATGAGCCATGGTGGGATAAAACTAAGAGGAGGGAGCTTCCCTGGTGGCGCAGTGGTTGAGAGTCCGCCTGCCGAGGCAGGGGACGCGGGTTCGTGCCCCGGTCCGGGAAGATCCCACATGCCGCGGAGCGGCTGGGCCCGTGAGCCATGGCCGCTGAGCCTGCGCATCCGGAGCCTGTGCTCCGCAACGGAAGAGGCCACAGCAGTGAGAGGCCTGCGTACCGCAAAAAAAAAAAAAACAAAAAAACAAACAAACCAAAACTAAGAGGAGATAACACAAGCTATGTGATGACGAATGGAAGTTCACACTGGCATTCAAAGCACATGATATTCAAACAATGATAGTCAAAGTTTGTAATGGAATGTATTCATTTCTGAAGTAAATTCCCAGGGATGTTTTCATAAAATCCAGCATTTTTGCCCAATGGTCAATTATGTTTTGTTGAATGACAAACACGAGGAATTTACCAATGTTAGCTTACAAAAACCCTTTTTCTTCTAAATATTCACAATATCTGCAGCAATTTATATGATGGATTATTAAGTTGCTTTGGGCAACTTGGAGACAAAATTTTCACTTTTCCCTTTGTCTGTGTTCTCTCTGCCTTTCAGTCTACTCCCTCTCCACTACTTAACCATGTCATCTCTTCTGTCTGCCTGTCAACTTCTCTTGCTCTCTCACTCTTTCACCTCCTTTGCTCCTAAGGTTCTTTATTCCCCTTTCTCATCTCTACTGCTGTCCTCTCCTTGTCCCTTAAAATCCCATTTCTGCTGTTGATGTCTCTTCTTTCTGTTCCCCCTCCAAGTTTTTTTCTTGGTCCCTGTATCTCTCCTTCCACTGTCCCATCCTCCTAACTCCTGGCTCCTACTTTTCCACTTCACTGCTTTTCTTTCTGAGATAGTACAGTATCCCGGGCTGCTCTTTGTGCTCACTATCTTTTCTTCCATCCCAACAAAGTGCTTCCTCTTTTTTTTTTTTTTACCATCTTTATTGGACTATAATTGCTTTATAATGGTGTGTTAGTTTCTGCTGTATAACAAAGTGAATCAGCTATACATATACATATATCCCCATATCTCTTCCCTCTTGTGCCTCCCTCCCATCCTCCCTATCCCACCCCACTAGGTGGTCACAAAGCAACGAGCTGATCTCCCTGTGCTATGTGGCTGCTTCCCACTAGCTAGCTATTTTACATTTGACAGTGTATATATGTCCATGCCACTCTCTCACTTCGTCCCAGCTTACCCTTCCCCCTCCCCATGTCCTCAAGTCCATTCTCCACGTCTGCTTCTTTATTCCTGTCCTGCTGCTAGGTTCTTCAGAACCATTTTTGTTTTTTTTTTAAAGGTTCCATATATGTGTGTTAGCATACGTTATTTGTTTTTCTCCTTCTGACTTACTTCACTCTGTACGACAGACTCTAGGTCCATGCACCTCACTACAAAGAACTCAATTTCGTTTCTTTTATGGCTGAGTAATATTCCATTGTATATATGTGCCACATCTTCTTTATCCATTCATCTGTCAATGGACGCTTAGGTTGCTTCTGTGTCCTGGCTATGGTAAATAGAGCTGCAGTGAACATTGTGGTACATGACTCTTTTTGAATTATGGTTTTCTCAGGGTGTATGCCCAGTAGGGGGACTGCTGGATCATATGGTAGTTCTATTTTTAGTTTCTTAAGGAACCTCCATACTGTTCTCCATAGTGGCTGTATCAATTTACATTCCCACCAACAGTGCAAGAGGGTTCCCTTTTCTCCACACCCTTTCCAGCATTTATTGTTTGTAGACATTTTGATGATGGCCATTCTGATCGGTGTGAGGTGATACCTCGTTGTAGGTTTGATTTGCATTTCTCTAATGATTAGTGACGTTGAGCATCCTTTCATGTGTTTGTTGGCAATCTGTATATCTTCTTTGGAGAAATGTCTATTTAGGGCTCTGCCCATTTTTGGATTGGGTTGTTTGTTATTTTGATATTGAGCTGCATGAGCTGTTTGTATATTTTAGAGATTAATCCTTTGTCAGTTGCTTCATTTGCAAATATTTTCTCCCATTTGGAGGGTTGTCTTTTCCTCTTGTTTATGGTTTCTTTTGCTGTGCAAAAGCTTTTAAGTTTCATTAGGTCCCAGTGGTTTATTTTTGTTTTTATTTCCATTTCTCTAGGAGGTGAATCAAAAAGGATCTTGCTGTGATTTATGTCATAGAGTGTTTTCCTCTAGGAGTTTTATAGTGTCTGACCTTACATTTAGGTCTTTAATCCATTTTGAGTTTATTTTTGTGTATGGTGTTAGGGAGTGTTCTAATTTCAGTGTTTTACAGGTAGCTGTCCCGTTTTCCTAGCACCACTTAATGAAGAGGCTGTCTTTTCTCCATTGAATATTCTTGCCTCCTTTATTAAAGATAAGGTGACCATATGTGTGTGGGTTTATCTCTGGGCTTTTTATACTGTTCCATTGATCTGTATTTCTGTTTTTGTGCCGGTACCATACTGTCTAGATTACTATAGCTTTGTAGTGTAGTCTGAAGTCAGGGAGCCTGATCCCTCCAGCTCTGTTTTTCTTTCTCAAGATTGCTTTGGCTATTCGGGGCCTTTTGTGTTTCCATACAAATTGTGAAATTTTTTTTTCTAGTTCTGGGAAAAATGCCATTGGTAGTTTGATAGGGATTGCATTGAATTTGTAGATTGCTTTGAGTAGTATAGTCATTTTCACAGTGTTGATTCTTCCAATCCAAGAACATGGTGCATCTCTCCGTCTGTTTGTATCATCTTTAATTTCTTTCATCAGTGTCTTATAGTTCCTGCATACAGGTGTTTTGTCTTCTTAGGTATGTTTATTCCTAAGTATTTCATTCTTTTTGTTGCAGTGGTAAATGGGAGTGTTTCCTTAATTTCTCTTTCTGATATTTTGTTGTTAGTGTATAGGAATATAAGGGATTTCTGTGCATTAACTTTGTATCCTGCTACTTTACCAAATTCATTGATTAGCTCTAGTAGTCCTCTGGTGGCATCTTTAGGATTATCTGTGTATGGTATCATGTCATCTGCAAACAGTGACAGTTTTACTTCTTCTTTTACAATTTGTATTCCATTTATTTCTTTTTCTTCTCTGATTGCCATGGCCATGACTTCCAAAATTACGTGGAATAATAGTGGCGAGATGGACATCCATGTCTTGTTTCTGATCTTAGAGGCAATGCTTTCAGTTTTTCACCATTGAGAATATTGTTTGCTGTGGGTTTGTCATATATGGCCTTTATTATGTTAAGGTGGGTTCCCCCTATATGCCTACTTTCTGGAGGGTTTTTATAATAAATGGGTGTTGAATTTTGTTGTAAGCTTTTTCTGCATCTATTGAGATGATCATATGGTGTTTATCATTCAGTTTTTTAATACGGTTAATCACATTGATTGATTTGCATATATTTGAAGAATCCTTGCATTCCTGGGTTAAAACCCACTTGATAATGGTGTGTGATCCTTTTAATGTGCTGCTGGATTCTGTTTGCTAGTATTTTTTTGAGGATTTTTGCATCTATGTTCATCAGTGATATTGGCCTTTAGTTTGTTTTGTGACATCTTTGTCTGGTTTTGGCATCAGGGTGATGGTGTCCTCAGAGTGAATTTGGGAGTGTTCCTCCCTCTGCTATATTTTGGAAGAGTTTGAGAAGGATAGGTGTTAGCTCTTCTATAAATGTTTAATAAAATTCACAGGTGAAGCCATCTGGTCCTGGGCTTTTGTTTGTTGGATGATTTAAAATCACAGTTTCAATTTCAGTGCTTGTGACTGGTCTGTTTATATTTTCTATTTCTTCTTGGTTCAGTCTGGGAAGGTTGTGCTTTTCTAAGAATTTGTCCATTTCTTCCAGGTTGTCCATTTTATTGGCATATAGTTGCTTGTAGTAATCTCTCATGATCCTTTGTATTTCTGCAGTGTCAGTTGTTACCTCTCCTTTCTCATTTCTAATTCTATTGATTTGAGTCTTCTCCCTTTTTTTCCTGATGAGTCTTGCTAATGGTTTATCAATTTTGTTTTTCTTCTCAAAGAACCAGCTTTTAGTTTTATTGATCTTTGCTATCATTTCCTTCATTTCTTTTTCATTTATTTCTGATCTGATCTTTATGATTCCAGTCCTTCTGCTAACTTTAGGTTTTTTTGGTTCTTCTTTCTCTTATTGCTTTAGGTATCAGGTTAGGTTGTTTATTTGAGATTTTTCTTGTTTCTTGAGGTAGGATCGTATTGCTATAAAGTTCCCTGTTAGAATGGCTTTTGAGGCATCCCATAGGTTTTGGGTCATTGTGTTTTCATTATCATTTGTTTCTAGGTATTTTTTGATTTCCTCTTTGATTTCTTCAGTGATCTCTTGGTTATTTAGGAGTGTATTGTTTAGCCCCCATGTGTTTGGTTTTTTTTACAGTTTTTTTTCCCCTGTAATTGATATCTAGTTTCATGGTGTTGTGGTCAGAAAAGATACTTGATAGTATTTCAATTTTCTTAAATTTACCAAGGCTTGATTTGTGACCCAAGATATCATCTATCCTGGAAAATGTTCTATGAGGTCTTGAGAAGAAAGTGTATTCTGTTGTTTTTGGATGGAATATCCTATAAATATAAATTAAGTCCATCTTGTTTAATGTGTCATTTAAGCTTGTGTTTCCTTGTTTATTTTAATTTTGCATGATCTGTCCATTGCTGAGAGTGAAGTGTTAAAGTACCCAATATTATTGTGTTACTGTCAATTTCCCCTTTTATGGTTGTTAGCATTTGCCTTATGTATTGAGATGCTCCTATTTTGGGTGCATAAATATTTACAATTGTTATATCTTCTTCTTGGATTGATCCCTTGACAATTATGTAGTGTCCTTCTTTGTCTGTTGTAAGAGTCTTTAAAGTCTATTTTGTCTGATATGAGAATTGCTACTCCAGCTTTCTTTTGATTTCCATTTGTATGGAATATCTTTTTCCATCCCCTCACTTTCAGTCTGTATGTGTCCCTAGGTCTGAAGTGGGTCTCCTGTAGACAGCATATATGTGGGTCTTGTTTTTGTATCCATTCAGCCAGCCTATGTCTTTTGGTTGGAGCATTTAATCCATTTAGATTTAAGGTAATTATAGATATGTGTGTTCCTATTACCAGTTTCTTAATTGTTTTGGATTTTTTTTTTGTAGGTCTTTTCCTTCTCTTGTGTTTCCTGCCTAGAGAAGTTCATTTAGCATTTGTTATAAAGCTGGTTTGGTGGTGCTGAATTCTCTTAGCTTTTGCTTGTCTCTAAAGGTTTTAATTTCTCCATCGAATCTGAATGAGATCCTTGCTGGGTAGAGTAATCTTGGTTGTAGATTTCTCCCTTTCAACCTTTTAAATATGTCCTGCCACACCCTTCTGGCTTGCAGAGTTTCTGCTGAAAGATCAGCTGTTAACCTATGGGATTCCCTTGTATGTTATGTGTTGCTTTTCCCCTTCTGCTTTTAGTTTTTTGTCTTTGTATATAGTTTTTGATAGTTTGATTAGTATGTGTCTTGGCATGTTTCTCCTACTGTTTATCCTGTATGGGACTCTCTGTGCTTCCTGGACTTGATTGACTATTTCCTTTCCCATATTAGGGAGGTTTTCAGCTATAATCTCTTCAAATATTTTCTCAGACCCTTTTTTTTTTTCCTCTTCTTCTTCTGGGACCCCTGTAATTCGAATGTTGGTGCATTTAATGTTGTCCCAGAGGTCTGAGACTGTCCTCAATTATTTTCATTCTTTTTTCTTAATTCTTCTCTGCAGTAGTTTTTTCCACTATTTTATCTTCCGGGTCACTTATCTGTTCTTCTGTCTCAGTTATTCTGTTATTGATTCTTTCTAGATAAGTTTTTATTTCATTTATAGTGTTGTTCATCATTGTTTGCTCTTTAGTTCTTCTGGGTCCTTGTTAAACGTTTCTTTTATTTTCTCCATTCTATTTCCAAGATTTTGGATCATCTTTACTATCATTACTCTGAATTCTCTTTTCAGGTAGACTGCCTATTTCCTCTTCATTTGTTAGGTCTGGTGAGGTTTTACCTTGCTCCTTCATCTGCTGTGTGCTTTTCTGTCTTTTCATTTTGCTTATCATACTGTGTTTGGGGTCTCCTTTTTGCAGGCTGCAGGTTCGTGGTTCCCATTGTTTTTGGTGTCTGCCCCCAGTGGGTAATGTTGTTTCAGTGGGTTGTGTAGGCTTCCTGGTGGCACAGAGTGGGGCCTGTGTTCTGGTGGATGAGGCTGCATATTTTCTTTCTGGTTGGCAGGACTGTGTCCGATTGTGTGTTTTGGGGTGTTTGGGAACTTAGTATGATTTTAGGCAGCCTCTCTGCTAATGAGTGGGGTTGTGTTCCTGTATTGCCTGTTGTTTGGCATGGGTTGTCCAGCACTGGAGCTTGCGGGTTGTTCATTGGAACTGGGTCTTAGCGTTGAGATGGAGATCCCTGGGAACGCTCTCGCTGATTGATATTATGGGGGCTGGGAGGTCTCTGGTGGACCAATGTCCTGAAGTCGGCTCTCCCACCTCAGAGGCTCAGGACTGACACCCGGTCAGAGCACCAAGACCCTGTCAGCCACACGGGCGGGTAGGTGGGGAGTTTCTTGCCTTTTGGGGTGTCTGAGGTCTTCTGCCAGTGTTCAGTAGGTGTTCTGTAGGAGTTGTTCCACATGTAGATGTATTTTTGATGTATTTGTTGGGAGGAAGGTGATCTCCACATCTTACTCCTCTGCCATCCTGAAGGTTGGTCCATGCTTCCTCTTTGTATCCAGATTTTTAAGCTGCAGGAGCAGTAACAACAGCAGCAGAAAACCAGGGCAAGGGTCAGGTAAACAATTCTTAGATGTTTTCATCTTCTAATAAATTAAAACTCTGTATAAAGGCTGTGAGTCCAGTATGAATGCCACAAAACTTTATGTGGTGAAGAAAAGGAAGTTTACTGTAATTTTGGCAAAGGAGGGAAATTGATCATTTGACATATTGTTCCCTTGGAAAATTGAATTTCAGGTATATTGATTTCTGATAAATTGACCTAAAATCATTCTGAGTGGAAGGAAGTAAAGCATTAAGTGTCATTCCAAAGTCCAAGAAGGAAGTCAGTTTAAATTCCTCCTGTCTTCTGGCAGAATTTGTCCCTGAATGTAGGGTCATTAGCTGTGGTTGGAGGCAGCAAGTGAAAATACAAAAAATGGGGAGACTGTCTTAGTTTCTTTTCATTCAGCTTATTTTTTCTTTATAGTTCTTTATGAATTCAGAATAGGTAAAACTTAGAACATGTTTATATAATAATTTTTGGTAGAACTGGAAATGTAAGGTATTCCAAATTTAGAGAGTCTCCTTACAGACTTCATTTTGAAACATTGGATTGAATAACACAGAGCTTTCTTGTCCACAAATATTAGTTTTCTAGCCATGCCACGCAGCTGCTATCAATTTACTGGAGTGTATTTTTTTTCTGGCGAACCTCAAATGCTACCAATTGGAATTTTGAGAAGATGTTAAAGAATTTGTGATGAATAAGTTGATGTGGTAATAAGCAAGTTGATGGCAAAAATGAGTAATATGGTTTCTAAGCAACTAAAATGTGACAAGAAGCATTAGTGAACTTAAAAGTAGTGGTGATGTGTTATTAGAAACTAGTTTGGAATGACTACTTCTGTGTACTTTGATTTCTGATACCACCCAGCCCAAGCCCAAGGCATCCAGAATGAAAGTCATCTCTCTCCCCTTTCCCTCTTCTAAACACCAGTGATTCTTTAACGGAAGCACAAATCCCACTTCACCTGCAAACCTTTTCTGGACTGTGTCTGAAAAGATATTTCCTTCTTTTGATTTCTAACATTAATTACCATTTATAGTACATACATCTGACAATCATGTACTACCTTGTGACACTTCTTTTATTTTGCTATCTTAACATGTCCTTGAAAGTAAATTTATTTAAAAACACCACATAAGTGTCCATATCTCATCTGTAAAATTAGAATGTAAACTCTTTGAGGGAAGAAGTTTTTAAATTTTTGTTTTCTTCACAGCATGCATGCAGTGCTTTGAAAATAGTGTGTTCCTTAAATACATGTCGGTTTGAGTAAGGAGCTTAGAATGATAAGAAAAAAATAATTACACTGTATGAGGTTGCTGACCATATAGTGTTTAATCTGCCTTCTTTTTCACATGCTGAGCTCTCAAAGACGTAGATTTAATGCAGTAATTCCAATCGATTTAAAGTAAAATGAAAGTACCGGGAACAGAAAATTGTTGGCACTTTGTAATAGCATGTAATAAGTTTATAGACTTTGAAACAGTATTTTTAACCTTGGCATTTATTTCAGAGTGTGTTTTATTTCACACTACTTTTGCTAACTACTGGTGGAATATTGGATTATTGAACTGAAGAGTTCATTAATACTCTCATCATTTGTAAGCATAGTGTTTGGAAACCATGGTATTAGGTAGCAGAAGCTGTGATTTATATAGCCACTTTTTAATCTGCTGTGTGACAGTCTTCTGGAGAGCGTGAGATGTAAGCAATGGATGAAAATTAAGGTAATGCGTGACATTTTATTCAGACAAATGAGATAGATGGTGAGACATTAAATGCTGTCTTGCTATTTTTGTCATCTGTTTGCATAACGATGTTCCTTATTATTCTCAATAAAAATTAGTGTTATTATATTTTACAACCTGAGTGTTAAGCAGAATCATATAAAGTTGCCAATATTTGGCCATTTTTGACTTTCTAAAAAAAGCAATTTCTTATGGTTCAACCTACCTAAATTTTAGCTTTATAAATTTCTGCTTTATATGTATACTACTTGAAAAAAAAGTCTTGAGAACAGTCTTTTCTATCTGTGGATCTACATTTAATTTTATTTAAAGTGTATACATTCAGACTGTGGTTGATTCCAAGATGATTATTGAGTTTTGTTTATTTTTTTCCCCTTTTTGGGTGTTGTGGCACATGGCAGGATAATCACAGTCTGAGTCTGATACACAGCACACTTTCCTTATAGCATCAAATGTACAGCTGCTGAATACCAGCCTTTTAGCATCTGGTGTCACCACTACTGCCAAGAGCAGCCCAGATAACTCTGCAGTCTGGAGTCAGTGCAATTAGAAACACTTTTTGGATTGTTTTGTTAGTGCAATTCAAACAGCAACATTTATGATGGGGAAATATGAGGTTGAAAAAGTTATTTTATACCTATAAATAAAGTGTTGGGACATTGGGACAGATTGTAGGACATTATAGTAAATAGCTTTCGGCTGAGGAAGAAATTAAATGATAATGTTGGGGGCTGCTTTTAGGGCAGATCATGAAGATCAGGTGGCGGTGACTCAAATGACAGAAAATTGATAGAACTTATTAGCTGTAAATACAAGAAATGTCATAAAAGAAAATGTGACAGATCTTAGTGATAGATTGGGCGTTTTGCTAGAACAATGAAAACTGCTGCTCCAGAGAGTATATAGATGAAGATTGCTAACACTGTGCCTTATCATGGTCTCTGTGCACAGGTTTATAACATCTGGTGTGGCCTGTGTAACATATATGTTTGTTACTACACTATTTTACCTGGAAGACTAAATTTACATGAGTAGATGCCCATCATTTGATATCTAAGGAATATACTTCTTCAGATTCACTTTAAGACATGTATAATACACATTGATTCAAAGAAGTAAAAATCCAAATATTTCAGTAAATGTAATACACATAGTTATGAAACATTCTCTATCTTAAGAACATTGTCTTTTCCTCTGGACAAGAGTACTTACTTGTCTTTACCTTTTCTAATTATAATTTAGATCTATAATCTTAAAGCAAGGTGTTTATCATCTAATATTGTAATATCATAGATATATGTGGCTATGGGTATATGAGTAGGAGGCTGTGCTCTGGAACCAGGCTGCCTGGCTTTAGAACCTGGTTCCTTCAGTTGCCTGTTTCTGTGTCCTTGAGCAAGCTATTTAGTTTCCTGAAAATCAGTTTTCTCTTCTGTAAAATGTAAATATTATTACCTATCTCGTAGAGGTTGTCACAACTATTAAATGAGTTTAATACACGAAAGCTCTTAGAACCCTGCCCGTGCCTATAGCATTAGCAAGCACCAACAAGTGTTAGCTATTATTATTAATACCCACTGTTCTCAGTAAAATGTATATCAAAGCTTAAGATGAATATCTACATGCAAAAAGATGAATCTAGATACAGACTTTACACCCTTCACAAAAATCAACTCAAAATGGATCACAGACCAATGTAAAATGCAAAACTATAAAAATCCTAGAAGATACTGTAGGAAAATATTTAGGTAACTTTGGATTTGGTGATGACTTTGTACATACAACACCAAAGGCATGATCCATGAAAGAAAGAACTGATAACTGGACTTCATTAAAATAAAAAAGTGTCTGTTCTGTGAAAGATACTGTCAAGAGAATGAGAAGACAGGTCACAGCCTGAGAGAAAATATTTGCAAAAGACAGATCCGATAAAGGACTGTTATTCAAAATACACTAAGAACTCTTAAAACTCAACAGTAAGAAAACAAACAACTAGATGAAAAAATGGACCAAAGACCTTAACAGACACCTCACCAAAGAATATACACAAATGGCAAATAATCATACAGAGATGCTCTACATCATATGTCATGAGGAAATGCAAAGTAAGACAATGAAACATCACTACATACCTATGATAATGGCTAAAATCTAGACCACTGACAACACCAAATGCTAGTGAAAGTGTGGAGCAACAAAAATTCTCATTCATTGCTGGTGGGAATGCAAAATGGTACAGACACTTTGGAAGAAAATTGTGCTCCTTGGTATTTACCCAGAGGAGCCGAAAACTTATATCCATACAGAAACCTGCAAATGGATGTTTATAGCAGCTTTATCTATAATTTCCAAAACTTGGAAGTAACCGAGATGTCCTTCAGTAGGTGAACAGATAAATAAACTGTGGTATATTTAGGCAATGGAATATTATTCAACTCTAGAAAGAAATGAGATATCAAGCCATGAAAAGACATAGAAAAACCTTAACTGCATATTTCTAAGTGAAAGAAGCCAATCGAAAAGGCTACATACTGTATAATTTCAACTATATGACAAAACCATGTAGAGAAAACAAAACTACAGAGATAGGAGAAAAAAATCAGTGGTTGCTAGGAGTTACCTGGCATTCACTGTGCTGGGGGAGAGACAGGAATGAATAGACAGAGGGCAGAGGACTTTCAGGGCAGTGAAACTATTCTGTATAATATTATTATGGTGGATACATGCCATACATTTGTTTAAACCCATAGAATGTAGAACACCAAGAGTAAATTGTAATGTAAGCTGTGGACGTGGGGTAATTATGATATGTCATTGTAGGTTCATCTGTTGTAACAAGTATACCACCATAGTGGGAGATGTTGATAATGGGAAAGACTGTATAAAAGAGGGGTAGGGGTGGGAATTCCCTGGTGGTCCAGTGATTAGGGCTCTGTGCTTCCACTGCGGGGGCCTGAGTTTGATTCCTGATTAGGGAACTAAGATCCTGCAAACCACATGGAGCAGCCAAAAAAAAAGAGGGCAGGTGGGGGTATATGGGAAAGTCAGAAATCCCTGTATCTTCTGCTCAATTTTGCTGTAAATCTAAAAATTTTCTAAAAAATAACATCAGTTAAAAAAAGCTTAAGGAGTTATACTTAAAAATAAAACAATTAAAAAATATTATTTTGTTGTCTTTAAATAGAGACAGAAAAAATAAGAGTAGAGTTTTTATGGGGCTTCCCTGGTGGCGCAGTTGTTGAGAGTCCGCCTGCCGATGCAGGGGACACGGGTTCATGCCCCGGTCCGGGAAGATCCCACATGCCGCGGAGTGGCTGGGGACTCATGAGCCATGGCTGCTGAGCCTGCACGCCTGGAGCCTGTGCTCCGTAACGGGAGAGGCCACAACAGAGAGAGGCCTGCATACCACCAAAAAAAAAAAGAGTTTTTGTGTTAGAAGACCAAGAGGTAATGAAAGCTGTACACAGACCACGTATAAATACTTTGGAAGGCTATGGCCTAAATTGTGTCCCTCCCCCACCCAAATTCATATGTCTAAGCTCTAAACTGCAGTGTGACTATACTTGGAGATAGGGCCTTTGGGAGGTAATTAGGGTTAGATGAGGTCATGAGGGTGGGTCCCTCATGATGGGATTAGAGCCCTTATAAGAAGATGATGAGAGAGATAACTCTCTCTGCCACGTAAATACATGGGGAGAAGGTGAACTTCTGTAAGCCAGGGAGAGAATTCATACCAGGAACCAAATTGGCTGGTACCTTGACCTTGACTTGCCAGGCTCCAGAACTGTGAAAAGTATATGTCTGATGTTTAAGCCACACAGTCTATGATATTTTGTTATAGCAGCCTGAGCAGACTAATACAGAGGACATCCAAGATATTAATTTATGGGCTTAAACATTTTAAGTACTTTCACTAGTTACAGAGAAGTTTCTATGATATAATTTTTTGGTTTAATTTTTATTTTGTTTTTAATTGAAGTATAATTTACTTACAATATTATATTAGTTTTTGGTGTACAGCATAGTGATTCAATATATTCATACATACAAAATGATCACAGCACAGGGAACTATATCCAATCTCCTGGGATAAACCATAATGGAAAAGGATATTAAAAAAAGAGTGTAGGGACTTGCCTGGTGGCACAGTGGTTAAGAATCCCCCTGCCAATGCAGGGGTCACCAGTTTGATCCCTGGTCTGGGGAGATCCCACATGCTGTGGAGCAGCTAAGCCCACGCACCACAACTACTGAGCCTGTGCTCTAGAGCAGGGGTCCCCAATCCCCTAACAGGTACGGGTCCTCAGCCTGTTAGGAACTGGGCCGTACAGCAGGAGGTGAGTGGCGGGAAAGTGAGCAAAGCTTCATCTGCTTCTCCCCATTGCTCGCATTACTGCCTGAACTGTCGCTAGCATTACCACCTGAACTATCCCCCCCACCCCCCATCTGTGGAAAAATTGTCTTCCGTGAAACCAGTCCCTGGTGCCAATAAGGTTGGGGACCGCTGCTCTAGAGCCCGTGAGCCAGAACTACTGAGCCTGCGTGCCACAACTACTAAAGCCCGAGTGTCCAGATCCTGTGCTCTGCAACAAGAGAAGCCTGCGCACCGCAACGAAGGGTAGCCCCTGCTCTCCGCAACTAGAGAAAACCCACGTGCAGCAACAAAGACCCAACGCAGCCAAAAATAAATAAATAAAACTTTTTAAAAAAGAGTGTCTATATGTGTAAAACTGAGTCACTTTGCTCTACAGCAGAGATTGGCACAGCATTGTAAGTCAGCTATACTTCAATTTAAAAAAAATGATCACAATGATAAATCAGGTTACCATCAGTCACCATACAAAGTTATTATTGACTATATTACCTACGTTGTACATTACATCTCCATGACTTATTTTATAACTGGAGGTTTATATCTCTTAATCCTCTTCACCTCTTTCACTCATACCCTCACCCCCACCCCTCTGGCAGCGACCAGTTTGTTCTCTGTTTCTATGTGTCTGTTTCTGTTTTGTTATGTTTATTCATTTGTTTTGGTTTTAGATTTCACATGTGAGTGAAATGATACAGTATTTGTCTTTCTCTGTCTGACTTATTTCACTTAGCATAATACTCTCTAGGCTTATCCATGCTGTCTCAAAAGGCAAGATTTCATTCTTTTTTATGGCTGAGTACATTCCATTGTGTGTGTGTATATATATATATATATATATATATACACACACACCACCTCTTCTTTATCCATTCATTTATCAGTGTATACATATATTGCTTCCATATCTTGGCTACTGTAAATAATGCTGCAGTGAACATAGAAGTGCATACATCTTTTCAAATTAATGGGGTTTTTTTTGAAACATATTCAGAAGTGGAATTGCTGGATCATATTGTAGTTCCATTTTTAAATTTTTGAGGAATTTCCATTCTGTTTTCCATAGTGGCTGCAGCAATTTACAATCCCATAAATAGTGCACCCTTTTCTCCACATTCTCACCAACACTTGTTAAATGTTACCTTTTTGATAATAGCCATCCGATAGGTGTGAGGTGATACCTCATTGTGGTTTTGATTTGCATTTCCCTGATGATTAGTGACGTTGAACATCTTTTCATGTATCTGTTGGCCATCTGTAGATCTTCTTTGCAAAAATATCTATGCAGGGCTTCTGCCAGTTTTTTAATTGGGATTTTTTAAATGTTGTATGAGTTCTTTTGCATATTTTCGATATTAACCCCTTACTGGATATATAGTTTGCAAATATCTTCTCCCATCAGTAGCCTGCTTTTTTGTTTCATGATCATTTCCTTAACTGTGCAAAAGCTTTTTAGTTTGATGTAGTCCCATTTGTTTATTTTTGCACTTGTTTCCCTTGCCTGAGGAGACAGATCCAAAAACATTTTGCTAATAAGATTGTTGTCAAAGAGTGTACTGCCTATATTTTCTTCCATGAGTTTTATGGCTTTAAGACTTACATTTAAGTCTTTAATCCATTTTAAGTTTCTTTTTGTATATAGTGTCAAAAAGTAGTCCAGTTTGATTCTTTTACGCATAACTGTCCAATTTTCCCAAGGCCATTTATTGAAGAAGCTATCTTTTCCCCATTGTATATTCTTGTATCCTTTGTTATAGGTTAATTGACCATATAGGTATGGGCTCTCTGTTCTGTTCCATTGATATATGTGTCTCTTTTTGTGCCAGTACCATACTGTTTTGATGATTGTAACTTTGTAGTATAGTTTGGAATCAGGAAGCATAATACCTTCAACTTCCTTCTTCCTTCTCAAGATTGTTTTGGCTATTTGGGGCCCTTTATGTTTCCATACAAATTTTAGAATAATTTGTTCTAGTTCTGGGAAAATGCCAATTGTGTTTTGATAGAGATCGCATTGAATCTATAGATTGCCTTGGGTAGTATGGTCATTTTAATAATATTAATTCATCCAGTCTGTAAGCATGGCATATCTTTCCATTTGTTTGTGTCATCTTCAGTTTCTTTCATCAGTGTCTTAGAGTTTTCTGAGTACAGATATCTACCTCCTTGGTTAAATTTATTCCTAGTTATTTTATTCTTTTTGATGCAATTGTAAATGGGTTTGTTTTCTTAATTTCTCTTTCTGATGGTTTGTTGTTAGTATATATAAATACAACAGATATCTGTATATTAATTTTGTATCTTGCATCTTTACTGAATTCATTTATTAGTCCTAGTAGTTTTTTCATGGCATCTTTAGGATTTTGTATACATAGTATCATGTAATCTGAAAACAGTGTCACTTTCACTCCTTCCTTTACAATTTGGATTTCTTTAATTTTTTTTCTTGTGTAATCACTGTGGTTAGGACTTCCAATACTATGTTGAATAAAAACGGCAAAGTGAGCATCTTTGTCTTGTTCCTGATCTTAGCGGAAATGTTTTCAGCTTTTCACCATTGAGTATGATGTTGGCTGTAGGTTTGTCATCTATGGTCTTTATTATGTTGAGGTATGTTCCCTCTATACCCACTTTCGTAAGGGTTTTTATCATAAATTGATGTCAAATATTGTCAAAAGATTTTTCTGCATCTACTGAGATTATTATATGATTTTTATTCAGTTTGTTAACGTGGTTTTTTTACACTGTGGGTATTGAAGCATCTTTGCGTCCCTGGGATAAATCCCACTTGATCATGGTGTGTGATTGTTTTACTGTATTGCTGAATTTGGTTTGCTAACATATTGTTTAAAATTCTTGCATCTGTGTTCATCCATGATACGGGCCTGTAGTTCGTGTGTGTGTGTGTGTGTGTGTGTGTGTGTGTGTGTGTGTGTGTGTTGCCTTTGTCTGGCTTTGATAACAGGGTGGTGCTGCCTTGTAGATGAGTTTGGATGCATTTCTTACGTTTCAAATTTTTGGAATAGTTGGAGGAATATAAGTGTTAATTCTTCTTTAGATGATTGGTAGAATTCACACAAGAAGCCATCTTGTCTGGACTTTTGCTTGTTGGGAGTTTTTTAAAATTATTGATTTAATCTCATTACTGGTAATCAGTCTGTTTATATATTCTGTTTCTTTCTGATACAGTCTTAGGGGATTGTACATTTAGGAATTTACCCATTTCTTCTAGGTTTTCCATTTTATTGTTGTATAATTGTTCATAGTGATCTCTTATGATCCTTTGTATTTCTGTGATGTCAACTGTGATTTCTCTCTCATTTCTGATTTTATTTATTTGGGCTCTCACTCTTTTTTCCTTGTGAGACTGGCTACAGGTTTACCAATTTTGTTTATATTATCAAAGAATCAGCTCTTAGTTTCATTGATCTTTTCTGTTGTTTTTAGTCTCTCTTTCATTTATTTCTGCTCTGATCTTTATGATTTCTTTTCTCCTACTAGCTTTAGGTTTTGTTTTTTCTTTTTCTAGTTCCTTTGGGAGTTTGGTTAGGATGTTTATTTGAGTTTTTTTTTTAAATTTCCTGAGGGAGGCTTGCATTGCTGTAAACATCCCTCCTAGAACTGCTTTTGTCCCATAAATTTTGGATCTTTGTGTTTTTGTTTTCATTTGTCTCCTGGTATATTTTCTTATTTCTTCTTTGATTTCTTCCGTAACCCTTTGGTTGTTTAGTAGCATATTGTTTAGCTTCCGTGTGTGTGTTTTGCAGTTGTGTTTCTTGTAGTTGATTTCTATTCTCATATAGCTGTTGTTGGAAAAGATGCTCAGTATGATTTCAATCTTAAATTTATTAAGACTTGTTGTGTGGCCTAGCATATGATCTGTCCTGGAGAATGTTCCATGTGCACTTGAAAAGAATGTGTATTTTGCTGCTTTTGGATGAAATAGTCTATATATTTCTATTAAGTCCATCTGGCATAATGTTTCATTTAAGACTAGTGTTTCTTATTGATTCTCTGCTTGGATAATCTGTCCATTGATGTTTGTGAGGTATTAAATTTCCCCGTTATTATTGTGTTACTGTCAACTTATCTCTTTATATTTGTTAATATTTGCTTTATGTATTTAGTTTAGTGCTTCTATGTTGGGTGCATTTATATTTACAATTGATATATCCTCTTGTTCGATTGATCTGTTGAACATTATGTAAAGTTCTTCTTTGTTTCTTGTTAGTCTTTGTTTTAAAGTATATTTTGTCTGACATAAGCATTGCTAACCCACCTTTCTTTTCATTTCAATTCATATGCAGTGTCTTTTTCCATCCCCTCACTTTTGCTTGTGTGTGTCTTAGATGTGAAGTGAATCTCCTATAGGCAGGATATATATGGGTCCAGTTTTGAATTCATTTAACCATCTGTGTCCTTTACATGTCATTTACATTTCAAGTATATGTTGATAGGCTTGTACTTATTGCCATTTTGCTAATTGTTTTCTGGTTGTTTTTGTAGTTCTCTTTGATTCTTTTGTTTTCTTTCCTTGTAATTTGATGACTGTCTTTACTGTTATGTTCGGATTTCTTTCTCTTTTGTGTGAGTGTGTCTATTTTAGATTTTTGGTTGTGGTTACTATGAGGTTTATATATAACACCCTGTGTATATACATGATTGTTTTAAGTTGATGATCTCTTAAATTCAAACCCATTCTAACATTTTGTATTTTTACTTCCCCAGCCACATGTAATGTTTTTGACATCATGTTTTACATCTTTCTGTTTTGTGTATCCCTTAACTACTTATTGTGGTTATCGATTTTACCACTTTGTCTTTTAATCTTCCTACTGGCTTTATAGGTGGTTACACTACTACCTTTACTGTATATTTGCCTTTACCATTGCGAGTTTTCCTTTTGCAATTTTCTTATTTCTACTTGTTATGTTTTCCTTTAGGCTTTGAGAAGTCACTTTAGGATTTCTTTTAGGATTTGTTTAGTGATGTTGACTTCTTTTAACTTTTGCTTGTCTGTAAACTCTTAATCTCTCTTTCAAATCTGAGTGATAGCCTTGTCAGGTAGAACATCCTTGGTTGTAGTTTTTTTCCTTCCATTATTTTGAATATATTGTACCACTTCCTTCTGGCCTATAGTTCTGTTGAAAAGTCAACTGATGGTCTTATGGGAGTTGCCTTGTATGTAACTTGTCGCTTTTCTCTTGCTGCTCTTAAGAGTCTCTCTTTATCTTTAATCTTTGCAGTTTTAACTATAATGTGTCTTGGCGTGGACCTCTTTGGGTTCATCTTGTTTGGGACTCTCTCAATATCTGTTTCCTTTCCCAGGTTTGGGAAGTTTTCCACTATTGGTTATTCAAATAATTTCTCTGCCCTTTTATCTCTCTCTTATTTTCCTGGGACCTCTATATGTTAGTATTCTTGATGTTGTCCAGAGGTCTTAAACTATCATTTTTTACAATATTTTTTCTTTTTTCTATTCAGCATGAGTGATTTCTATGATTTTGTCTTACAGTTCATTGATCCATTTCTCTGTATCATCTAATCTTTTGATTCTTTCTAGTGTATTTTTAAAATTTCAGTTATTGTGTTGTTCAGCTCTGATTGGTTATTTTTTTGTATTTTCTAACTATTTTTTAAACTTCTCACTGTGTTCATTCTTCTCCTGAGATCAGTGACTATCTTTATGATCATTATCTTGAACTCTTTATCAGATAGATTGCTTATCTTGACTTTGTCTAGATCTTTTTCTGAGTTTTTTTTCCCCCCCCCCTTTGTTTGGAACATATTTCTCTTTCTCATTTTGCTTAATTCTCTTGTGTTTGTTTCTATATATTAGGTAGGCTGGTCACACTTCCTGATCTTGGAAAAGTGGCCTTATGTAGGAGACTGACTGCTGGTGTGTGGGGCCGTATCCTGAGACAGTTGCTTGTGGTTCCCAGGGTGCTTAAGGCTGATGCTGATCCACTGGTCAATGGGGCTGAGTCTCTGGGTGGCTGGCTTTGAGGGCCTTTGGATCAGGGGCTGGTGCCAGCCTGGTAGTGGGTGGGCTGGGCCCTTGCACTTCTGGTTGCTTAGCTTATGGGGTCCTGGGACCACTGATAACCAGATAAGCCCCAGTCACTAATAAGCTAGAGGGAGGACTCCAAAATGGTGCTAGCTAGCACCAGTTTCCTGGTGGTTGAATGAGCTTTCACAAATGGCTAGTGCCAGGGGACATCTCAGTTGCCTCCTGCCTCTCTGGGAGGCTCTTCAAGATCAGTAAATGTCTGAGCCAGGCTTCTTTCAAATTACTGCCTCTGTGCTGGTACTCAGAGAGTGAGATTTTGTGTGCACCCTTTAAACGCAGCATCTCTGTTTCCTGCAGTCCTCCTGCTCTCCCATATGCAAACCCCACTGGCCTTCAAAGCCAGATATTCTGGAGCCTCATCTTCCTGGTGCAGGACCCCTGCACTGGGGAGCTTGATATGGGGCTCAGACTCCTTGCTCCTTGAAGAGGACCTCTGCAGTAGTGATTATCCTCTCATTTGTGGGTTGTCGACCTGGAGGTTTGGTTCTTAACTATACCACATCTCTGCTCCTCCTACCCATTTGTTTTGATTTCTTTTTTATATCTTTACTTGTGGTAAATCTCTTCTGCTAGTGTTCAGGTCATTTTCATTGATAGTTGCTTTGTAAATAGTTGTAAATTTGATATGCCTGTGGGAGAAGGTGAGCTCAGGGTCTTCCTACTTCACCATCTTTGCCATTTCCTCCAAGGAATAATTATTATTATGTTAAGGACAAGGATATTCTGAATGGGTACTATCTGGCTTATTTATTAAAATGTTTATTTTACCTTGATTGATCAAACTAATGCAAATTTAAGTATTTATAAAGACTACAAACTATAAAGCACTGCAGTTACATTAGTTATTAATATTATGAATAAATGATTTTAAAAAATGAAATTTTTCTAGACATTCATGAAAACAAATCATTACATCTTTGCTTCAGCATGGAATAATAGAATTGTTCAGTTATAAGACCATTGAAATGAAATTTTCTTTCCTGTTTGCATTGATACACAAGAGGATTACATTTTCATGATCTCAGATGTGAAGTTTTATCTCATATACAGAGAACTGAACCTTCCTCTATAATTTTTTTTGCATATTTAGCAGTGCTCCTCTTGTCAAGAATTTCTTGTTTATATCCCAGCTAAATCTCTCTTGCAGCAACTTAGGCTCATAGCTTCTTATTTTGCCTTCAGTGGAGAGGAAGAATAACTGATAAAAATCCACAAGATATTCTGGTATATATTCTTCTTCCACCACACCCTCCCCACCAATGCCAGAATACTGCAATGATGTTTAAAAAAATTTTTTTTCCTCATAAGTAGTTTTCTCTATTTAAAAAAACAGTTGGCTAGGGATATTGTACCCTTTTATTTTTTTATATCATTTAGGTTCCTTAGCTTTCATTCTCCATATTGCACACATACTAATAGTTTTTGAATATCAGTTATATCTAGGCCAGTTTCAGGTAATACAAAGGATTTTGTAAGAATTTTATACTCTCTAGAGCTAAGAATGCGCTACCAACCCTGGTCTGGAGCAGTGGGGGAAAATATCTTTCCAAAGGCAGATGGAGAAATTCTCACCTCAAATCAATACGTTTCCTTTCTTTGGTAATGGAGTTGAATTATAACTGACTAAGAGATCGTTGTTCCCAGATGTAGCAAGGACAATAGTGTATAGGACTCCAGAATAAGAACAATTAATCCACTTTGTATAGCATCACTCAAAGTAAACTTACAAAACCTTTGCCTGATAATGTGTTATCCCAAACTGGATACATGTAAAACACAGTTTTATTATTGGGTTGGCCCAAAAGTTCGTTCGGGTTTTTGTAACATCATACAGGAAAACCTGAACGAACTTTTTGGCCAACCCAGTATTTAACCCTGGGTCACATTTAGGATACATTGAAAAAGATTGTTGGACTACCAAGAGAGGCTTAATCTAATTTATGCTAATCTGTGAATTTACTGATTCTTTCTTATTGCTGGCAATTGGTCAAATTTTTGACCTTTGATTTAATTTTACCTTGACATTATTATTTATTTTCTTTAAGTTTTGTGCTTTCTTGGTTCCCTAAGTCCCTCCTGGTCTCACAGCAGCCATGTGGCTCTCACTTGTACAAGGTCTTTACTTGTAACTGCTTGGGTAGAGTAAGCATGGGCAGAGAGCTCTGGTTTCTAGTACAGAAATTAATTTGCTACTGTGATTTTGATCATTTTTATATTTTTAATAGTGTCATGGTTTGGAATTTATAATTAGATGTTGTTCAAAGGAGAGACCTTGTATAATAAAGAATTTGGCTGGCCTTTGTTTCTGGTTCCTGGGATGTAACCTATAAACTCTTAGAATTTCCCTAGTGATGAGTATCTTTGTATTCATAATGGACCCCTGGACTACATTTGGTAGTTTATGCTAATGAGGTGAGTCAAGGTTGTCCCGCAGATAGTTTAAGAAACCAAGATGACTCAGGATCAGGACTAGGCATGCCAGGAATACCACCCATGTGATTCAGAGTTTGGGGCTTTGAGCCAAATAATTTCAGTTTGACATCCAGGGAGGGTAGGAAAACTGGAGATGGAGTCATGTAGGAAATGATTCAGTCAATCATGCTTACATCATAAAACACCATTAAAATCTCTGGACTCTAAGATTGAGTGAGCTTTCCTGGTTTGCAGTACTCTTTGAGTATTGTCACACGTTGATGCCAGGAGATATACTCTGTCTCTGATGACAACAGAAGTTTTGCATTTGGAATTCTATCAGACCTCACCTTTGTATCTCTCCCTTTCTTTCTTCTCATTTTAATCTTTTTGCTATAATGAAATTCTAATCGTAAGTGCTTTATAAGTTCTATGAGTCATTCTAGTAAATTATTGAACCTGAGGTTGCTCATGGGTACCCCCAAATTTGCAGCCAAGTGATCAGATGTGAGGGTGGCTCAGCGGACACTTGAACTTGTGTTGTGGTTGGTATCTGAATTGAGGGCAGTCTTGTGAAGGACTGTGCTCTTAACCTTAAGTTTGGCAAACTCGTTGTAGACCTGAAGGAAATCCACCTCCAGGGAGTGCCCCACTTCCTGTGTTGTATATAGTAGTTACCCGAAGCTTGAGAAACAGGTAGCCCAAGCACTATCTGGTTCTGAGCTGCAAAGACTCTAGCTGTAGTTTTCTGCAAGAATATTTACCTATATGGGAAAAGAATCTAAAACATAGTAGATATATGTATATGTATAACAGATTCACTTTGCTGTGAGAGTGAAACTAACACAACATTGAAAGTCAACTATATTCCAATAAAAATTTTAAAAAAACTTATCAAGAAAAAAACAATATTTAGATGAGAGATGTATTTTAATGTTAAAATGTGTGGTAATGTGTTTAGTGTTTCTTTTGGTACTGTAATAAATAAAGTGTCAAAAACCATGAATAGAAGGGTGTTGGTCAACTTTTTGTCTCAAAGTACATTAGAAATGTTCCATTTTGTAGAACTTTGTACCAAGTTTATGTAAAAAGACATAACCATAAAGTGAAAACTGTAGTTCAAAATAAGTGTGTGGTGAAGTTTTTTCTTGAAATTCTTGAAAAAAACAGGGAGATTATATTTTATTTTTCATAAAGTATCATGAGACTAATTTTGGAAAATGGAAAAAAATTATATGTTATTAAACATTTATTGTCCCATTCTCTTTAAGAATTAGTTTCTTGAGACTCAACATGCTTCTTTTGTCAAAGTAGACAGCTAGCCACAGTAGTTGGAGATGAAGTAAAAAAACCCCAATAAGTGAGAGGAATTTACTTTGGCTCAAGATTCATCTGTAACATAAAAATCAAGAACAGTTTATCTTGTGAAAAAAACATTGCAATAGCCTTTCAAAACGACTTTTTCCTCAATAATGTTATTCTAGTGTAATTTATAGAAAAGTGATTTAAAAAAATATAGTCAGGAGGGAGAGAGATGCAAGAGGGAGGAGATATGGGGATATATGTATATGTATAGCTGATTCACTTTGTTATAAAGCAGAAACTAACACACTATTGTAAAGCAATTATACTCCAATAAAGATGTTAAATTTATATATATATATATATATATATATATATATATATATATATATATATATATATATATATAGATATA
>RJWK010002987.1:0-66588 GCA_004363435.1 Platanista minor
TGCATGGAATATCTTTTTCCATCCCCTCACTTTCAGTCTGTATGTGTCCCTAGATATGAAGTGGGTCTCTTTTAGACAGCATATATATAGGTCTTGCTTTTGTGTTCATTCAGTGAGCCTGTGTCTTTTGGTTGGAGCATGTAATCCATTCATGTTTAAGGTAATTATCAATATGTATGTTCCTATGACCATATTCTTAATTGTTTTCTGTTTGTTTTTGTAGATCCTTTTCTTCTCTTGTGTTTCCCACTTAAAGAAGTTCCTTTTTCATTTGTTGTAGAGCTGGTGGTGGTGCTGAATTCTCTTAGGTTTTGCTTGTCTGTAAAGCTTTTGATTTCTCCATCGAACGTGAATGAGGTCCTTGCCGGGTATAGTAATATTGGTTGTAGCTTCTTCCTTTTCATTACTTTAAGTATATCATACCACTCCCTTCTGGCTTGTAGAGTTTCTGCTGAGAAATCAGCTGTTAAACTTATGGGAGTTCCCTTGTATGTTATTTTTTGTTTTTCACTTGCTGCTTTCAGTAATTTTTCTTTGTTTTTAATTTTTGCCAATTTGATTACTATGTGTCTTGGCGTGTTTCTCCTTGGTTTTATCCTGTATGGGACTCGCTGTGCTTCCTGGACTTGGGTGGCTATTTCCTTTCCCATGTTAGGGAAGTTTTTTGACTATAATCTCTTCAAGTATTTTCTCGGGTCCTTTCTCTCTCTCTTCTCCTTCTGGGACCCCTATATTTCGAATGTTGTTGTGTTTAATGTTGTCCCAGAGGTCTCCTAGGCTGTTTTCATTTCTTTTCATTCTTTTTTCTTTATTCTGTTCTGCAGCAGCGAATTCCACCATTCTGTCTTCCAGGTCACTTATCCGTTCTTCTGCCTCAGTTATTCTGCTATTGATTCCCTCTAGTTTTTTCCCTCGGTTATTCTGCTATTGATTCCTGCTAGTAGTTTTCATTTCAGTTATTGTATTGTTCATCTCTGTTTGTTTGTTCTTTAATTCTTCTAGATCTTTGTTAAAGATTTCTTGCATCTTCTCGATCTTTGCCTCCATTCTTTTTCCAAGGTCCTGGATCATCTTCATTATCATTATTCTGAATTCCTTTTCTGGAAGGTTGCCTATCTCCACTTCATTTAGTTGTTTTTCTGGGGTTTTATCTTGTTCCTTCATTGGGTACATAGCCCTCTGCCTTTTCATCTTGTGTATCTTTCTGTGAATGTGGTTTTTGTTCCACAGGCTGCAGGATTGTAGTTCTTCTTGCTTCTGCTGTCTGCCCTCCAGTGAATGAGGCTATTGAAGAGGCTTGTGTAAGCCTCTCATGGGAGGGACTGGTGGTGGGTAGAGCTGACTTTTGCTCTGGTGGGCAGAGCTCAGTAAAACTTTAATCTGCATGACTGTTAATGTGTGGAGCTGGGTTCCGTCCCTGTTGGTTGTTTTCCTTGAGGCAACCCAACATTGGAGCCTACCTGGGCTCTTTGGTGGGGCTAATGACAGACTCTGGGAGGGCTCATGCCAAGGAGTACTTCCCAGAACTTCTGCTGCCATTGTCCTTGTCCCCACGGTGAGCCACAGCTCCGCCCCCGCCTCTGCAGGAGACCCTCCAGCACTAGCAGGTAGGTCTGGTTCAGTCTCCGCTGGGGTCACTGCTCCTTATCCTGGGTCCTGACATGCACACTACTTTGTGTGTGCCCTCCGAGAGTGGAGTCTCTGTTTTCCCCAGTCCTGACGAAGTCCTGCAGTCAATTCCCACTAGGCTTCAAAGTCTGATTCTCTGACGTGGGTCTCAGAACCTTCACTCCAGTGGGTGGACTTCTGTGGTATAAGTGTTCTCCAGTCTGTGAGTCACCTACCCAGCAGTTATGGGTTTTGAATTTACTGTGATTGCGCCCCTCCTACCATCTCATTGTGGCTTCTCCTTTGTCTTTGGATGTGGGGTATCTTTTTGGTGAGTTCCGGTGTCTTCCTGTCGATGATTGTTCAGCAGCTAGTTGTTATT
Source organism: Platanista minor (assembly GCA_004363435.1). Taxonomy (NCBI): domain Eukaryota; kingdom Metazoa; phylum Chordata; class Mammalia; order Artiodactyla; family Platanistidae; genus Platanista; species Platanista minor. The sequence continues at coordinate 1,991 of RJWK010002987.1, forward strand.
CTGGTGTTCTCACAAGAGGGAGTGAGAGCACTTCCTTCAACTCCGCCATCTTAGACTTCATTCTTAACATCTTACCACAGACATCGTTGCGTTCTGTCCATTCTATTTCCTATATATTTTCAAATCCTTTTTTGAACATCCACAGTGACATGATTCTTCTAGACCACCATCAGAAGAATGCCTGTATGTCTTTACCAGCTTTCAGATTCATCTTTGTATCTTTTAAGACTTGCCTTCCTCCTCTAGTTTCCTCTAATCCACTCTTCATATTTCAACAAGGGAATTCTTCAGAAAATGAAATATGGTAATGCCCTGCTGTACTCTAATCTTTGAATGGCCCACCATACTTTCAGAATAATGTCCAAGCTATTGAATATTGTTTGCTGGTCTCATAATCTAATGCTTTCTTTTCTGATCTTATCCCTTGCCTTTCTTGCCTTCACTGTCTGATTCATCCACAATACCGTGCTTTATCAAAGATGCATTATACATAATTGTTCCCTGACTTTTGCATGTGTGTGAAACACTCTTCCCTCCTTTTCCCCTTCCTGGTTAACTCCAACTCATCCTTTCAGTTTGAGTTTAGATATAAGTTCCTCTTAAGATCTATTTGTGATGATGCTGTCTGTTGAGACATGTCCATGTGCTCTTGTATCACCCTAAATTTCCCCATCAGAGCACTTTGGACACAGCATTGTAACTCATGTGTTCTTGTTTTATCTCCTAATTGTAAGCTTTTTCTTTCTTTTTTTTGTCTCCATTTTTAAAAAAAATTGAAGTATAGTTGATTTACAGTGTTTGAGGTGTACAGCAAACTGATTCAGTTATCTTTATACACATATATATATATGTATATATATATATGTGTGTGTGTGTGTATATATATTCCTTACTGTTTCTGAATATAGGTCACTTTGGAAATGACCTCAAATTATTCACATACAAACCTTATGACTTGGTGTGCCCAGAGTATTCACTCTACCTTCATTTTGTTAACCTTGTTTCTGATAATTTTGTTAATCATTTTTAGTAAAACCTGAAATAAAATCTCATCAAATTTTATTTCAAGCACTGAAGCCTGTTCTAATGTTGTTATTTGTTTGAATGTAGCCACTTGGATGCACAAAAGACCTCAAAGCATGTCAATTACAGAGCACACTAACTGTCCTCAGAAAGTAGCAGACAACAGATAAGACATGACATGGTTAATAAGCAGGGTTGACTGAATACATGGTCAAAATGGTTATGCATACTCAGAGAGCTTATATTTGAAGGTATTAATACTTTAAAGAATTAGCTTTGTTATGAAAGCATCTGTTTTCTCTTTGTGGAATGGGCAACAGTATTTCTATCCAATTTTAACCTTTAATATATCAAGAGTCATCACAAAGATGTCCTTCCCAATTCGCAGTGGTAAGAGATGAATGAGAATTGCTGTTTGGCCAGCACTTTGTAGTAAATAGAGTCCAGGGATAATTGACCATTGAAATTTTCTCCTAAATCAAACAAACCAGTCCTTCAAATATAAAATTAATCATTTTATCAATATCAGCCTTCAATCTGTACTCCATTAAATCCTTAAATTCATGCTAGGGTTGGCATAGGAAGCAAATTAAAACAGGATTCTTGTAAAATGAGAAAGATAAAATCGTGCCTTCTGAAGAAGCAATTTAATCTTAATAAATTATTTTTAATATTCTTTTTTCAATGAAGCATCACATTGACCATAAAATGAAGTGTAAAAGGGCACTGGTCGAGGAAACTGAGTTACAAAGAGACCACTGCACCCTTGAACAGTTACGCCTGCAATAATTTTCTTCATAAATTTTTATGTTGCATTTTACATTTTTTAAGAAAGTGAATATTCCCAGCAGTGTCATAATTAGAATTGTGACATTGTGAGAGCAACTGAAGGAAATTATATTTTATCTCTGGAGTATTTAGCTGAATAGTTTTAAATAGGAATCTGTTGCTTTGTTAAAGATAGATTAGAGTCAGTACAGAATACATTACTTGAATGGAAGGCCCATGCTCTCAGATGGTCCACAGTCATAAACACAGCTTCATTGAAGAGCTAAGTGTCAATTAAGAAGATCCAGGAAATGGAGATGATTTGCCTGGGAGATTTATGGAGTATTTACTGAAAGAAAGGGTCTTAGTTCTTAGTCTTTAAATGTCAAATATTAATATTGTATGCTAACCCCTTCTTCTAGAAATTTTATTTTGCAGTGTTTTTCTCTGTAGTTTGAGAATCCAAAGGCCTCACTAAGAAATATCCCCAAGACACATTCTACATTTAACAAGCCCATTTTCCCCTTTTCTGTGAAGAATTACTCTACTGTCTATACCATGAGGATATTTTCCTGAAAGATAGAATGGAGCTGCCTTGGGCTTCCCTGGTGGCGCAGTGGTTAAGAATCTGCCTGCCTGGTCTGAGAAGATCCCACATGCCACGTAGCAACTAAGCCCGTGAGCCACAACTACTGAACCTGTGCTCTAGAGCCCGTGAGCCACAACTACTGAGCCTGCACGCCACAACTACTGAAACCCATGTGCCTAGAGCCCACGCTCCGCAATAAGAGAAGCCACTACAATGAGAAGCCTGCGCACCACAATGAAGAGTAGCCCCCGCTTGCCCCAAGTAGAGAAAGCCCGCATGCAGCAGCAAAGACCCAGTGCAGCCAAAAATAAATAAATTAAAAGAAATACATTTATATATATAAAAAAGAATGGAGCTTCCTTAATTGTTAAGATTCAAGTAGTTTTCAGAAAGAGTGTGCCCCCTTCTTAATCTAGCCAGCTTCTACTGCTTAAGCACAAACATCTCTCGGAAGCCTTTTATCATCAACTCCAGACTATTGAGGACAGTGCCCGGAACAAAAGAGCCCACTAAAAGAGAGTCTTTGTTCCTCTAGTTATTCAGTATATGTATTGTATGATGAGGGGGCTGTGCTACAAGGGAGCAGCAAGGGTGAATGTTCTCTTCAGGCTCATACCTGGGAAACTACAGTCTTCCTTAGCCAGCAAGTCCATTGGCAGAAATAATAGGAGAATAAACAAATAGCCAGTTGTACAGAACTCTCCTCTGTTCAGAGGGGAAATAGCATCTGATCTATGTCAATGGTGTAAGTGTATACTGTTTTCCTGTTAGGGGTAGGTCTACTCTCTCTTCACGGTAAAAATAATAATATGAGGAGTCCTTGTCGTGGCATTACAGTTGAATCTGGAATTCTTCTGAATTAATCATGGTTGTTACTCTCTGTGACCCTAGATATATAAAGCTGTGAAACAGTCTTAACTGACTTTTGGGAGATAAGCGGTTGAAAGGCTACCCTCTTTTCTCTGAACTTGACAGTGAGCTGTTGTTTTCTGTTAATAAGGATAGCCCCAACCAAGATAATTGTCAAGGAAAAAGAGAACCATCAGGAGAACACGGGATACGTAGGCTGGATCACCTGGAACAGCTCATGCACCTGGAGGTCCTTGGAGGAGGGCAGTTTTGACTCATTGTGAAGCTCATGTGATCATTTTTTTTTTGCGGTACGCGGGCCTCTCACTGTTCTGGCCTCTCCCGTTGCGGAACACAGGCTCCGGATGCGCAGGCTCAGCGGCCATGGCTCATGGGCCCAGCCGCTGCGCGGCATGTGGGATCTTCCCGGACCGGGGCACGAACCCGTGTCTCCTGCATCGGCAGGCGGACTCTCAACCACTGCGCCACCAGGGAAGCCCTAATGTAATCATTTCTTTGGGAATGAGTCACCCTGGTGCCACTGGGCTTGGAGAGAAATAAGTAGAGAATGTCAGAGCACATGGAAGTTCTGTATTTTTTTGAAGTCCCGACCTGCATTAGCCTTTGACAAGCTTAGCTTTGGGGAAAAGGAATCATCTTGCAGGCTTGTTCAGAGACCTCTTTTATGGCAGTGGGAAAATATTTCTCAGGCCAAGAGGGACTAAGGGAAATCATGCAGCCATGAGGAACAAACTGTAGTGAATTAAGCGTATCCTTCACTCTGCACGTGGGACTGTAACTGATCTCCTTTGGCCTAAGTTCTCAAATTTCTTAGAGGATTCAAAAAATAGAGTAAGCTCAAGAGGTAGGATGTGGGCATCTTGCTAATAAGGCTCATGAAAGTTAGAACAATTAATTAGAAAAAACATTAAAGGAATGGATTTTTGGAACTTGTTATATCCAAATATTCACAGATAACATGTTATACTAAAATACCTGCAGAATATCTTTTCTTGGCTGTCCCAAGGCACATCGAAGTCAAGTCCAATGTGGAGTTCAACATCTTTCCCAATAACCAGCCATTTGCTATTTCTTCTGCATTCTTTACCTCCATCTTTTTTCTACATCATCTTCCCAGGCACCTGAAACAGAAAGCTTACAGGCATTCTAAATGTGTTTTTCTGTTTTATATCTCACATCAATCAGCCATGAATTCTAGCTCTGTTTAACCTCAAAAGTATCTCAAATCCATTGTGTTTCCTGCATCCCTGTGGCTACTGCTGTGATGCAGTCCTCATGAGGTTTTGGTCAGGACATTACAACAATCTCCTAAGGGGATTCCATATGTCTAGTCTGGCACACTCCATTCTGTTTTTCATTTTGTACCAGATAATTGCATGCTTTAAAAAAAATGGCCTTTTGGGTGCTTAACTAACATTTCTTCCAGGATAAAGTCCCAAATCCTTAGCAGAGTACACACGTCCTTCAATGAACTGAACTTTGCCTGCTTCTATTACTAGACTAAGATTTTTGCAGAAGACTATATTTATTTATTTATTTTTAAAGTCCCCAGGACCTAGTAGGATGCTTTTTATATAGGAAACCCTCAAATATTTATTAAAGTTGAATTACTTTGTTTGTATGGAAAATAATACTTGAAATGCTGAATTTTTATAGTGTTCAGGTCCACTGTGTAATAATTGTCTTTGGTGCCATTTCTGGCCTGTGATGTAGTTTTGCTTGCCCTGGAGAAATTCTCCTCATGCCTCCTCTCTCTCTGTTGGTGAAGATTATACCTGCTGCTACTTTATTCCAGAGACTGGATAACCTTCTGCCTTGTTTTTGTGCTGAATGACCCTTTGGACAGACTCTGTGACTCTGACCCTTTAAACAGTAGAAGTATCCTGGTGTTTTTACTCGGCAGTGGATCGTGATATTTAGAAATCCCTTCGTCGAGCACCTTTGATTCTCCAGGGATGCCCATAATAAATATTTGCATTATTAAAAGAGTTATAAACACGGTATAAAAAATGAGTGCACGAGGAAGTCACCACTTGGCTTTTGATGATGTCTACCCAAATGAAAAATGAATGAATGGGCAATTAATAATAAATGCCCTTGTGTTCATGTTTTAATTTTAACTCATCACAGGATGTTAAAATGAAAGTGGAGCCAACATTTGCTTTATTGTTTTATTAAAGGCAGAATGTGGCCCTCATGTAGCCGATTCCTGCAACTTTATAAAGCGTAGCATTCTAATATCTGTATTGCCACTTATTAGCTGTTAACTTTATGCATGTTATTCTCTACTAGCTTCAGATTCCTCATTTATGATGAGAATAATAATAATGTGTCTATCATAGATCTCTTGATGGTATTAAAAGAAATTGTTCACCTGATATGTAGCCACCAAGTATGTATTAGGATGACAATTTTATTTGAGCCTCACTCATTGTTGGGGTAAGCAGTCTATTATTTTTTTTTCTCATTTTAGAGATGAAGCAATGTTTTTATTGAAAGTAATCTGCCAAAGAGCACTAGCTCCTCTAAATCCAACTATAATATATATATATATTTTTAGTTGGGAAGAATGGGTCAAGGAAAATCTCTTTCTATATTCTGTAGCCTTCAGAGAAGAGGGAAATATTATGTTTGTGGCTAATGACTGATACAGGAGAGGAACCCCTCCACCCCTCCACCCCTCCACCCCACCACCCCTCCACCCCTCCACCCCTCCCTCTCTGGCTTTTCTTTCATCCCTCGCCTGTCATGACTACAACTTTATTTTATCAGAAACATTTTTCTAGACCTGTCTGAACTTCCATGTATCAGCAGGTTGGTGACCGGCTCTAGCTAAGCCAGTGTTACAGCCTGATGTCCTTCAGTCCACGATGATCCTTGGAAATTTGATCTTTTCTTAAAATATTATGCCAAAGTCATCAGGATCTGGAACTCTCTGTCTTTCCTTCTGTCAAGACCTTACAAGGGTATAAATATGTTCTCATGAAACTGAGCCAGGTGGGAGAGAAGTTGTCATCAGTTTGGATAAATATTTAAGATGGATTAATCTGAGTAAATGTCTTATGTGGTTCCCAGGGACTGAAGTATGATAACAGGGGTGCAGGCACTTCCTGCTTAAAATTTATGACTGTCCGTAAAAGAACTTATCTCCCAAATCAGAAGGAGCTACTCTTAGCAGGACCGTTAAGATGATCTAACTGCGTTTGATGGCATTTTCTTTTCTCCTCTGACCTTAGTTTCCAGGCTGTAGTTCGCAGGACTGTGCAACTTTTGAGGGCAAGGCAGTATCTTCTTCATTTCTATATCTTTAGCATTTAGTGGTACCCGGACCACAAGTGATGCTTTGATGATTGGCGAGTGGATGGACACTACAGACTCTCTTGCTGCTTTAAAGATAGTCTTACTTTACTCTACCTTTCCATACACTATTTCACGTGTCAGAAGGATGCTATTCTTACCTCTCATGAATCCTCATTTATGTTCAAGAGTTATACCTGCTCTTGGAGACTCTAATTCTGCCTCCACATTCTAAAAACCACTAAATGTGTAGTAGAATGGAATCCCCACTCCCACCCCAACCGTGGAGCACTGGAGGGCCATTAAGGTGTGAAAATATGATCATTCTAGTAGTTAGGTTTATGGGAGGAGAATATGTCCAGATGGTTGAAGCTATGCTTGCTGTCACGTGGAGTTTCGATGCTGGGATTTAGTCTGTGTCTCGTTAACAAGAATGAGGGGTTGAAATGCTCTGGATAGACTGGATGGATACCATCCCATAATGAAAAACAAAAAGTATTGCTGTGGCAGTTAATACTTCTAAAAGCAAAACATCGTAGGCTGGGAGGAAAGCATGTATTCTGTTAGAAAAGTTCTGGATTTTTTGTCCCCTTTGCTCAGGAGGCAAGAGCATAGTGAGTTTTACATAGTGTAATATATTGTTTATTTATTTATTTTATGAGTTTTTATAGTTGCTTTACAGTGTTGTGTTAGTTTCTGCTGTGCAGTAAAGTGAATCAGTTATACATATACATACGTCCCCTCTTATTTAGATTTCCTTCCATTTAGGTCACCACAGAGCATTGAGTAGAATTCCCTGTGCTATACAGTAGGTTCTCATTGGTTATCTCTTTTTTTTAAATAAGTAAATTTATTTGTTTATTTATAGCTGCATTGGGTCTTTGTTGCTGTGTGCAGGTTTCTCATTGTGGTGGCTTCTCTTGTTGTGGGCTTCTCTAGGCATGAGGGCTTCAGTAGCTGTGGCATGCAGGCTCAGTAGTTGTGTCTTGGGGGCTCTAGAGCACAGGCACAGTAGTTGTGGTGCATGGACCTAGTTTCTCCGCAGCATGTGGGATCTTCCCGGACCAGGGCTGGAACCCGTGTCCCCTGCATTGGCAGGCGGATTCTTAACCACTGCGCCACCAGGGAAGTCCTAGTTATCTATTTTATACATAGTAGTGTATATAGGTCAATCCCAATCTCCCAATTCATCCTACTCCTTACCCCTTCCTGCCTTGGTAGCCATAAGTTTGTTCTCTAAATCTGTGAGTCTATTTCTGCTTTGCAAGTAAGTTCATCTGTACCATTTCTCTAGGTTCCACATATAAGTGATATTATTCAATATTTGTTTTTCTCTTTCTGACTTACTTCACTCTGTATGATAATCTCTAGGTCCATTGCTTCTTTATTATTTTAAATGTATAGTCTGTAAACCAGTTTGCTAACAGCTTTCTGCTGGAGGAAGGTGCTAATGTCAAGGTCCAAGGTGGGTAGTAGAGCCTGAGGGCAATTTTCATGAGGGCAATGTCTTCTCTTATCCAACTGCAAAGGAGGCATATCACCCAGAAAAGGAAAGCTACTTCCAGTGGCTTTCGTGATAACACAATTTCAGGAGGAATCCATTAAAGTTTTTCCCTGCATAGGAAGAAATCTCTTACCTTCTTCTAGAAGCTATTTGGCAATTTCTTAGATGAAAATTAAAATATTACAGATATTGTTTTAAGAAGGCCATAAGGCCACAATCTTCAAGCAAGTAAATCCCAGCATTAGGGTTGGGTGGCCAGAGTCTGAAAATGAAAAATGAATTAAATGCTTTTGATCCCAGCACAGAAGAACTGGTACCCCCAGAGATAGGAAGGACTGAAAGAAGGAAAGGAGGAGGGAAGAAAGTAGGAAAAAAAAAACACAAGGGGGAGAAAGAAAGGAAAGAAAGAGGAAGAACGAAAAAGAGAAAGAAGGAAAGGAAGAAACAGGCTACAAACTAGGGGAGTTTTTGTAGAGAAGAACACCGGAAAAAGTAATGCTAGCTTGCCTCTAACTAGTGTGAAAAAAAATTGATGAAGTGAACATTTTTTCCCTTTTTGAACAAAGAAGGCAATACTGTTTGAAATTGGAACTGTTTACAAGACAGACTAGGTTACACATGAACAAGACTACCAGCGTTCCACCCCCCAGTCTTGCACCATATTGTGTATCTACTTAAGAAAAACTGGCTCCAATTAGGGATCTCCTGTTGAGCATCTTATTTATCAGCTTCCAGAACAGCTGTGAACCATTCAGGATGCCACCAGTTTTTCCTCATTACACTCTCCTTAGAATTACAGATGTGCCTGGCTCATCCCCAGGGAGCCACATTCTAGTAAACACATCCTTCTATGTTTCAGGGGCTTCTCTGAAATAAGCTTGTGAATGTAGGCTAACATGGTCAGTTGAAGTTAGCTTAAGAGACTTAAGGCTGTAAATGTCCCCTGTAATTTCTTGGGAAAGGAAAGCTGGATAATGAAAGGGATTTATTTTAGGATGTGTGGAGAAAAGGAGGAAGCCAGTTAAAATAACACACTTTTACTTTTAATCAGCTTTACCAAACAAGTTGTATTGGGAATTTGTGACTGAGAAGCCGCTCCTGGAAGTGCTCACTTTATTGTCACAAGTTTATGTAATCAGGGGTTAAGGAAAGAGGCTGAGGCAAGTAAAAGGGAATGAGTGAATCAACATATTTCAAGTAGCATACATATTTTCTCTTTGATAGCTCAAACAACTCTATTCTAAAATCTTGCAAAGTGAGTTATCTCTGCTCCTGGAGAATGGCTTAGTAGGAGATGCATAATATACTTAGCAAGCAGCCTCAAAATCTTATTTCCTCTCCTCTTCTCCACCACTACTTCTCTCAAGAGTAAATCATTGTATTAATGAGCACAGTCATAGCTGTATTTATTACTTGACAAAGTAAAAAAAGGTTCTCATGTTAGCAGACATGGGGGTATCTGTAACAATCAGTTATAGGATTTATTGAGAAACAAAAAAGTAGTGAGGCTGCAGTGCTGGCACCTAATTTGTTCACATCTCATTGTTGCCACATCCTTGGGTAGTCCTACTTGGATTTTCTGGGTCATGTGACCCGCTGTGGGCAATGGGATGTCTCTGGTGCAAACAAAGACTAGGTGAGAACTTGTACATCAAGGTCTTCCTTCCTCTGCTGCTCTTGGGAACCCTGTAACTAACTACCTAGGGAAGAATCCCAGGCTAACTTGAGATAACTGCTCACCTATTAGGGATTCCAGTAGGGATTAGCGGAGCCAGCCCAGACCAGAGTGATCACCAGTAGATCCACAGAAGCCTGAACTAAGTGAATAGTTGTTTTAAACCACTAGATTTGGGGGGTGTTATTCTAAACAGCAAGATCTAATGAATACAGAAAGCCAGATAATGAAGTGGACTAGGATGTGTGTTGGAGTCATTTGAATATCTATATTCAAAGTCTGTCACTTCACACAGACACTGCAAAATATTGGAGAACATGACAGTTTTCATTCCTTCAGTTTGTTCTGGAAAATGAAATTACCAGCAATTACACTAGAGGGTTATAAATATTATGAAAAGAGGAGCCTAGCATACAGAGGTCGGACACCCAACCCAGGCCTAGGAGCTGAGCTGGGGAATATGCAGTAAAGCCTCGAAGGTAGAACCCTGATGATGTGTGGATGTCATTCAGGTAAGGGGTGCAGAGGTGGGGGTTGCTTGGGGCTCCAGACAGAGTGAATAGCACATGTGAAAGCCTGGAGTTGACAGGGAGGATTATCTGCTGGAGGAAATAAAAGAGGCCCAGAGCCAGATCTAGTACTAGCTTTCTAACTGTCACACCTTTTATGACCTTTCGCTGAGCCACACCCCAGGACCATTCTGCTCCATTTATCAAGGTCTGGAAGGCTTGCTTAAAATCTCCTCATGGTCTCTGAAGGTAATGCCAGAGAGATTGTTAGTGACATGCAGCCAAGTGAATGCAACTCAACTGGGCTGGGAGATTTGTAACATCACTTTAAGTAAGTAGTAAGCCCTGGGGTATTACAGACCTGTGTTTGAGTGTCCTTGCCCAGCCAATGGCAATTGCAGAGGGAAGTATAGTACAGAAGGGCGTAAATGTCAGAGGTATGTCTATCACGAATAAGCACTGAAATGCTGGCAACTGAATTGCCCTGAGTACTTCACAGAATTGTTTTAAGAATAAAGAAATACCGTAAGGGCATAAAGCACTGATTTAAAGTCTTAAAATGCAAGGTGATATTATAACTATAGTTTAATTGGACCTGATGGTTCCTTATTATAATAACACTAACTTGATGGGCTGAACACATTATGTTAATAGATTTTTAGAGCAGAAACGAGGTAATGATGGAAGTGTCTTATAATGGTGTTTAGTTTTAGAAACCTCAGCCTCCCACCACCACTATACCACCATCTGTTAACTAACTGTGATTTGTGCATCTTTCAATTTCCAGGTCCCTGTTGTACATTTTCCCACATTCCCATTTATTTGCACAAATTACCACTAAGGAAAGTTTGTTCATTTTGGACATTTGACCTGCACATTTCTTGAAACAAAACATGAGGATTTATCCAGAACAATGACTGGTCCTCACTAAAAATTGTTTTCTCATCCAATTTCCTAATTCTGTATATGCAGTCACACTGAAGTTCTGCATATTTTCCTAACTTTAGAGGCAGAAATGCCTCTATCATAGAGTAAAAATAATTCTGTCGTTCATAATACTTCCTGATAGGTCTTTAGTGCTTTGAAGTGTGCCAGGAAGGCTTCCATGCATACGCTTGTATACAACTCATAGCATCCCTGTGTGGTGGGCAGTACATCATTAATGTGCGTAATTTTCATATGAGGAGATGGCAATGGAGAAGACAGCCTTCTGTGGTTAAATAGTTTGGATGAGAACCAGAATTCAAATCTAGCTGTGGAATCTTGGACAAATAACCTTATCTCCCTGTGACACAGGAACTGCATTTTATAGGTAATTAAATAAATACTCAAGGAGGAGAGCATAGTTGTTCATGCACTTGTGGCCTCTAACCCCACATTCTCATGCCCCACTGCCCTATGGGAATATCTTTGGTGTACAGCAAAAGACCTTACAACATCATTTGGGCTTTCTGGAGTATAGCAGTGAACTCATATGAAGAAGAAAATTAGATCCACAAAGGCTGGTTTCTGCCTATTGAGGACTGCCTTATTTTCAAAATCATCAAGGAGACAGAATGTAATGCCTTTATTTTATCTTTAAGAGATCAGAAATGTATAATCATTAGTAACTGTTCTTTATTATAGTTTAGGGTCAACCTTTAAGGACTTTTCAATTTCATTCATATATGGGTACTTTAAGGTACTGATTCTCAATTGGGGGTCACTTTGCCCCACTCACTGGGCATGTGGTGAATTTTGGCATCATTTCTGGATGTCACAAATGCATGTTTGTGTGTGTGTGTGTGTGTGTGTGTGTGTGTGTGTGTGTGTGTGTTGAGGTGTGGGTGGGACAGTGTTCTATTGACCTGTACTGAGCAGAGGCCAGAAATGCTGCTAAACACAGTGCACAGGCTGTTCCTCACCATAAGGAATTATCCAGTCCCCAGTGTCAGTAGTGCTGAGGTTTAGTAAACTTTTTCTAGGGATAATTTTTTTTTTAAGTAGCACTTATTATACTATCTAATTACAGAGATATATTCATTATAGAACATTTGATGAGAAACAAAGTAAGAGCACAAAGCAGGAAATGAAAATCACTCATAATTCTAAACCCAGAGATAACCTCTTAATATTATTTCTATTTTACTAACCCTTACTAAGTGTAATTATACTTTTCAAAAAGGGGATTGTTGCATGCATATTTGCTAATTTTTGTAGCTTGCTGCCTTACTATACCCTAAATGCCACTCGGTATCGCTAAGGAGTTACTGCAAAAATAGTTTGGAGTATGGTGTTCTGATTTATGTTCAGATTATTTACTGCATCCACCATATGGTTTGACTTTTGGTTAAATCTGTTTCAACTTCCTGTTTTCCACCCCTTTGCCAACCTGGATAAGGTAGTCTATCTTAAAGTGAAAATCATTATTCTTGAAATTTAACTTTGCCTGTCAAATAGCAATGCATAATCACAGAATATGCTTAGAAGCCTTCCTGCACTGGCCGAGATTATTAGTTATTTCAAAGGTAGCATCCCTTGGTCCCTAGAGGACCTCCCTTAAAGAAATTATTGATTTATATCATCAAAAACCAAATATTCAAGAAGCAGTCTGAGATCCTGGCTAAAAGCAAAGTATGTGGGTTTCCCAGGAGTCCCATCGGTAAAAGGATCATTGATTTTTTGACCTTTGGGGATGTTTCATCTCTCCCTCTCTCTCCTTTTTAAAAATTCTCCTCATGTTTTATTATGTGCATGGATAACAGGAGGAGGAAAAGAGTAAAACTGAAGGAGAAATGACACAATTTCTCTGACTTTTCATTGGTACATGCCAAGGACCTCTTAGGCATGTTAGGTTGCATAGTTTAGAAATTTTAAAAAAAACAAAAATTACTGTGTCCAGGAAGATATCCTTTTCTAATAATCAGTACAGGCATTCTGTCTGTTTCTTCTTGATTTTATTAAAACGTTCCAAATAAGCAAGAAAAAGCTTCCTAGAGGCAGTTAATTAAGACAGCACCCATGTTCACATAAAGATCTTCATCTCTGAAGTGTTAGACATAGTTCCAAAATTGGAATCAAATTTATTTATAAAATTTTAATGATCCAGGTCTAAATTTCCAAAAGTTTCTTAAAAATCTTCCCTCCTAAATTTGCTTTGACAACTTGGGATGCTGGATAACTATTTGTTTTACACATGCTGAATTTCATCTTATGCCTCTCAGCATCAGTAAGATCTCATATTGATATTAACTAAAGGCTGTGAAAATGCCACTTTCTAAACAAAAAAAGAGAACCAGTCCCGTCTATTCATCTGAAAAAATTTTTTTTCTTATATTGATACATAAGGTATTCATAACCTTTTGATGTGTAACCACCAACCTCAAGATCTCGGTGGCTTATAGCACGACTTGTATTTTATTGTTCAAGAATCTGCATACCCCCTGATGCTCTGCTGGGTTTGGATCTAGGCTGCGGCTCGGTTCAGACCTATTCCACCTATTTTTTCATTCACCTTGGATCTACAGCCACCTGAGTTCTCCTCAGGACAGATGGCATAAGTGTGAGAGGCCAAGGCAAGCGCACAGCTCATTTTAAGCCTCTGCTCATGTTATGTCTCCTAACAGTACTTGAGCCAAAGCAGGTCGGGTGACCAAGACTAACATCAGTGAAAAATATCCTTTGCCTGTTCCCTGGTGGGTATATCAGAGGCACGGCAAGTTTTAATTACTTGCCCAAGGTCACATAGAAGTAAATGCCAGACCCAGGATTCATACTTAGCACCACATTATGCTGTCTTGATTTAACTTAAAGTGGTTTCTATTTTAAAAAACCACAGAGATATGTTCACGGGCCTGTTCTTGTGTCACTATTAAATAGTGAAATTCTTAAGGAAGAAACTTTATTTTATTCTTTGAGCCCACCTCAAGCATAGCATTTATAGTGGAAGTCTGTGAACCAGGTGCTAATGAAATAATAGTTTAATAAATGTATTTAATAAGGGCTTCCCGGGTGGCGCAGTGGTTAAGAATCCGCCTGCCAATGCAGAGGACACGGGTCCGAGCCCTGGTCCGGGAAGATCCCACATGCTGCAACAAAGAGTAGCTGCCGCTCGCTGCAACTAGAGAAAGCCCGTGCACAGCAACGAAGACCCAGTGCAACCAAAAAAAAAAAAAATGTATTTAATAAATTCATTCTAGTAACACAGTGAAAACCCAGTCAAATGGGTAAGCAGAGACAGTTTTTAGATGTCTTACCCTAAGAATGTAATAGAAATGTTTTCTAAAATGAAGGATTTAAAATGGCTATGCTTACGATTCTATAGTTACAGTCATTTCAATGAGTTCATTTTAATCTGTTGTCAATATGTAATGAAAACACACAAAAGTGATTTTTATTACCACAGTTTCCTAAATTATTTTAATCTCTCTTATCCTGAGTCTCACCTCTGTGGTGTTTATTATACAACCAGTTTACAAAAGAAACTGCTGCTAAAAAGAAGGGGGAGGCTATTGAGTAAAATGAATAGTTGACAACTCCAGGAACTCTCATTGTAGCCTTTCCTTGGGGACCTGAGCTGCAGTCTCGTGGTTATTAATTCCTCATGATTTTTAGGTTCTTGGTCACAAGAATGACTCATTTGTTACTAGGGCCACCTGTCTAACGTACAGCTCCAAATGCAAGAGGAAAATGGAAAATGGTTCTGCTGTTCTCTGTTTTAAGGTTTCAGTAACAATATTTGGAATGGAAAGACCTATATTGTATTATTACACCTTAAGACTTAAATATGCAATGAACACCAAACAAAAATATGGAAACTCACACAGCTACCTGTGCTTCTCTAATGTGATAACACGAATAGAAGTTTTCTGCAAAGAAATACAAAAAGGGGAAATGGATGATAAATCTTTCTCTGTCTCCCAAGATGTCCTCATGCATGTCAAAATTTGGGTAAAAGTCTCTGCTGTGTCAGACTTAAATCACTAAATACCAACAAAACCATTCAGCCTTGTGAATATCAGAGA
The DNA here is from genome assembly GCA_004363435.1 of Platanista minor. NCBI lineage: Eukaryota > Metazoa > Chordata > Mammalia > Artiodactyla > Platanistidae > Platanista > Platanista minor. The sequence continues at coordinate 17,229 of RJWK010002987.1, forward strand.
TACGTGCAAGGATCCAAGACAGTCTATACTTATGTATCATAAAAATTATGGCTTCTGGATGCAGACTTGGGCTTGAATCCTAGCTCCACCATACCCTGTACATTTATGAAGATCACAAAGTTAGACCCTCTGAGCCTTAGGCTTTTTCATCTTTAAAATGACCACAAAGGGTTATTGTAAGGATTTACAAAGATACCTAGTTTGATGTGACATCAAGTCATGTGCTAGATAAACTGTGTTTCCCAAAATGGCCCCATTTAAAATTGAAATTTAAATATCAATCAAATTGCATTTGTAGTTTTAGCATTAAAGGTAAGGTTGAAGTAGCACACAGAACCATCCAGGTCTGGGCATGTTTACTGCTGATAAACAACCATATTAGTGACCCAGGACTCATCATTTAGCATACCGTTGTGAAGAGATCATGAAAACCAGAATAAATATTCTTGTCCATGTTGTGTAGCACAAAATCCCAGGTTTTGAATCAGAAATTCATTATTTACTAGGTATGTACCCAAGATAAATTACTTAACTTTTCCAAACATTGATTTCCTAACTGGTAATTATTGTACAGTTAATGAAAAATACTATGTTCCAGGGACTATATTAAACCTGTCAACATATTAATTCATTATTTCTTTAATTTATCAAGCATCTACAAAATGCTGGCCACTGTGGGAAATTCTGGGTATAGAGGAATAAATGAATAATATTGACACCAACCCTACTTTAATCCAGGTAGCGAAGATGTGATTTTCCCCTTTGTGGTACTTTCTCACTTTAAAATTACACCTCGATGTTAGTAGGCAAAAAGGATGCTGGGAGAGAAAAAAAAGTAAAGTGAGACAGATACTTAAATAGGGTTAAAAGGTTAATCCTTTCAGGGACTGTTTCCTTAAGTTGAGACTTGATGAATGAGATGCAACTAAGCAAAGAACATTCTGAACATAGACGACAGCATGTTTGAAGGCTATAAGAAAGCTCTAATATTCCTTAAAGTAAACTTTAAAATGTAGGTGATACTTAAACATGAAAAAAACATTTTAGTGCCTGTGATTCCATGTAAAACTCTTGGATCCCTAGGCTTTGGTATATAGAATCCAAGTTCTGTTTCTTTGTTTTAGCATCGGGTTCTCACTGCCCAATCTGCCCAAGTTGAAATAGAATATGATAATTTATAAGCAAGAGAGGTAATGAAAACTAAGTCACTGATAATTACTCATTCCATTTAGTGCACATAATCACTCAGAAATGTTAGATACTTTGTATAGCTTTAAATTTTGCTCACGTTTACCATAATAGAATAAAAAGAGGTCTAGTAGTCTACTTGTGGATAAGATTTAACTAGATGCACGTCAGTCTTATTTATTTTCCTTGGCGTAGAGGATGACTGCATTTCTAAGCCTCACTTACAGTTAGATTGGGCTCATATGATTAGGTTCTCACCAATAAAGTGGGGGCAGAAGTACTGCATTCCACTAAAAAACTTGGCCATAAACTCATCCATATACTCCGCCATGCTTTTTCTTTCCATTCAGTGGCAACTGTGGAGGCCATGTGGAATGGATAGTACACAGGAAGAGCCTGAGTCCCGGAGCCAGGAGGAGAGCTACTCCCTCTCATATGGGCAAGAAATAAATTTGAACCACTGAAATTTGGGGATTGTTTATTGTAAGAGCTAGCACCCCCGTATCCTGCCTAACACACTAATCCTATGCATGTCAGAGGCTGTTATGGCCAAAAATGCTTTGACTAAATATTTGATTTTTAGGGAAATCATCAACCCCCCTTTCAATCCTTTTTAACAAAGGTACATTACAATCTATCTTCTTTTCCTAATTAAAAATCCATTTTTGAGATTATCTTAAAATGAATCAGATGGGATGGATTTGAGAGACAAAAGCACTCATAATCCATTAGGTTGGTTGGGATTTAACCACAAAATGATTATTAAAACCCAAAGATATTCCCTTCTTTATTCTTTACAAATAAAGGGAAATGGCTAATGCCCCCATAACTCTGAACAAAAGGAGTCCACATTGAAGGCAAAGCAAGCTCCAGTACATTAGATATATTTTTTCAAAAGAATTAAAACACACATACATACAGAGAGAAACACATATGCCAACCTTCTAAAGTGCATGACATTTCCATTGTCCTTAGAGCCAGCCTTTTCTTGGGAACATATATTTATTAAAAGCCCGATTTCAGGGCTTCCCTGGTGGCGCAGTGGTTGAGAGTCCGCCTGCCGATTCAGGGGACACGGGTTCGTGTCCCGGTCCGGGAAGATCCCACATGCCGCGGAGCGGCTGGGCCCGTGAGCCATGGCCGCTGAGCCAGTGCGTCCGGAGCCTGTGCTCCGCAGCGGGAGAGGCCACAACAGTGAGAGGCCTGCGTACCACAAAAAAAAAAAAAAAAAAAAAAAAAAAAAAAAAAAAAAAGCCCGATTTCAAGGAAAATATTTATTTTTCATGGAAGCTGAACACTCTTATTGAAAACCATCGGTGTAGGTTCACGTGGTGGATGACCACCCACACAGGGAGTGTGGACACAGCAAAGTGTGTGAGATCAGAAATTAACTTTGCCTATTGCTATCTGCATCACTTAGGTAAAGCATCTGATTCCCCATGTGCAAAGAGGAAATAATAATGCTTTCCTTCAGGACAGTTTTGAGCACTAAGTAACCAGTCTGACATCTCTCTGCCTTTTCAATTCTTACACATTGACTGCTGTGCTTTGAGAAGGAATCACACACTTTTGCAGATTTACCTTCTTTCTCCTCAGATGCACCCTAAGGGCTATTCAACAATTCTTCATATATCTCTGGTCAGCTACCTCTCATATGTCCAAAGCATCCATTCCAAATTTTAATCATTCCCTTCCAACTTGCTATTCTAGTGCTCTCAAATTCCTGGCTTCTTTCTTCTCAGAAATGGAGGCTGTACAGCAGGGACCCACCTGTTGCCGCATCATGGACTCTTCTATTTCTGTAGTATCACTCTCTACCCTCTGAGAAAAAGCCCTGTGTCTCTGGACAGAGGCTAATCTGCCTTCCTGTGCTCTTGAACTCATCCCTTGTATCTCATATGTGAGCTTGTTTGGTTGATGATTCATCCTCTCCTGCCCTTTAAAGTTTCTCTCTCATCTGCCTCTCCTCTGGCCTATCAATACACTAAAGTCCATTTCTCTTCCTGTGAGGGGAAAAATAAGATCAGAGAGAGTATTCTCCATCTTTTTTTCTCCCCAACCTCTCTCCTTTCTGTCATTAGCAAACTCCTCTTACAAAGAGTATGCTCAACGAAATTGCCTATTTTTCTTTTAAATCAGCTGCAGTATGCTTTCTCCCTCAGCCACTCCACTAGAACTGCTCTGGAAAATAATCTGTTTGCCAGTTTCAAGTGACTCCATTCATTCTCTTTCCTTTGACTTCTCTGTAGCACTGGATGCTGAAGTCCCTTCTTCAAAATATCACTTCCTTTGGCATCTCTGATATTGGTTCACTTGTTCATTCTCTTACGTCTCTGAATTTTTCCTACTTTAAGTGGTGTATGAGATATTCTTCTGTCCGCATTTTCAGTGTTGGCATCTGCCAGTACTCTGTTGTCGGTCATCTTCTCATAGTCTCCTCATTCTCCTTTTTAGATTTCAACCACTTCCCTTCCAGTACAACCTGCGTGAAATATTCTAATTCCAGACCCATTCATCTACTCAGCATCTGTAACTGGATGCCCAATAGTCATCTCCAACCTCATGTGTTCAAACCTCTATCTCCACGTCTGTTCCTCTTAAAGCTACTTTTCTTTCAGCCTAGGCTTATATCGTGACTTTGACTTTTCAGTTTTGTGCTTTATTTAAAGTTTCCTAAGATTCCTAAATTTCAGTTTCTTCATTTATAAAATGGGAATAATGCTAACTAATCAATACAGTTTTTGTGAGAATGATCTAACAGTGACAAGAAAATCTACTATTTATTACATATTAGCTATGTTCTACGTGTCAAACACAGTCCTGATGGTTTACATGAATTGTTATTTATGAAAGCAGAGTAAGTAAGTGGTTATTGCTATTATAACCAGAAGCCTGGGATTTGAAGCTGACTTCCTTTTAAATTTTATTCTCACTGCAGCTTAGGGCAGTGAGTATGCCAGTCACTGCTTTCCTGGGAGAGAGAAAAAACTATCCGTCCAAGTCTATATTCTTGGAATACTAGGCAATTTCATTTTTACTCTATCCCAAGCAAATCCTTAAGCCTATGGGAGAATATTGCATGCCAAATCTGCAGTTCATAGTTGAGACATTTGGATTGTTAATTTTCATAATTAACATTTAAATAATTATCCCAAATTCAAAAGTGTGTATAGTAATTGCTATTCAGTTCTCCAATCATAGCCAGTTACCTGATGGAATCAAAGAAGAAAAATGTGTAATTTTGCTTTGGAATTATGACATTAAACACTTCCAGTTTACCATGTAGTTACAATAGGGAACTTTTATGAACATAGGAAAGACTTACTTGTTTATAGATAAAAATTAATACTATTTGTATCTGTCTTTCAGTATGAATTCTGCTAGAGATTTGCAAATCAATCTCATCTGATTTATGAAATAATTGGACTACTTAAGATTTTTCAGGACTTCATCACTAATACCTAGTGGGCTGAGTAGCAGTAGGCTCAATGGGTTCATAATTTAGTGGTATTGAACCTCTTTATTTATTTATTTATTTGTTTATTTGTGGTACGCGGGCCTCTCACTGTTGCGGCCTCTCCCGTTGCGGAGCACAGGCTCCGGACTCACAGGCTCAGCGGCCATGGCTCACGGGCCCAGCCGCTCCGCGGCATGTGGGATCTTCCCGGACCGGGGCACGAACCCGTGTCCCCTGCATTGGCAGGCAGACTTTCAACCACTGAGCCACCAGGGAAGCCCCTCTTTATTTATTTTTATGTTCACTTGTCTTTTTAATTTTGTAATATGTGCCAAATTCCTGACAAAATATTCCCAGGAAAACTCATAATTGCAGCCACACAAACTCATGTAAATTATCAGATATTAACTGAAGGAATAATAGGCCATCAGAAGCCCATCTATCAACCCTCTAGGGATCTACAGACCCCAGGTTAAAATTCCTCTATATTAGAGGATCTTTGAGGGTCTTGGGATCCAAGCTTCTCAAAATACAGGAAGCAACTAGAATCATTAACAACGTATCCATTTGTGTAATAAAAAAGTCATTTATTCCAATTAATTTTCTCAGAATAACTTGCTTCCTCAAGCGTTTTTAAAGTCTAACAGATATTTAAAAGGGTTTCTGCTTGGAATTAAAGTGCTCTTCCAGGAGGCAATGGATGAAGTGCTTATCTTACATGTCTGTTGGAGGAGATTGTATCTTTATCCTTTCAAGAGAGAGTCTTTGGACCTGAAGAATTAAAACTAACCAGAAAGAAGCAGCACGGTACTAGAAGAACAGACACGTGCAATACTGTGATAATCTATATGTTGGAGAAAAGTAAAAAATGTTTTCTTTTATTTATTTCATAACCTGGTGGTTTCCAGAGCATGTTTTTGTCTTGTCTATATAGATAATAGCATGCACGGCACATTTCACATATTTAGTTTTCCAGTCATAATTTAGCTTCAGAGTCTATCAGGTATGTTCAGTGAAGTATCTACATTTATGGAGAAACAGCTTAAGTTTTCACAAACTGCTACTGGTGGCATAAACCAAATCCAATGAAAAAAAAATAACCTGAAAATGATGCATAGAATAATATTCTTTAATGAAATTGTTCTCATCTTCTGCTTTGCATGTTCTTTAACAATTTCTAATAATATTGGGCCAGGCTTCAGAGACTTGGTCTCATGTAAAAGATAACAAAGTGAAAATAAGACATTCCAGGCAGAAGTGGAGAGGGCAGGTGAAGTCATAGGGATGTGGAATACCACCAAATTTTATAACACATTCTCTTAATCCAAGCATAATTACTTCATTACAAAAATTGGGATCACAACATCATTTAAGAAAATTAGGATTGCAACATTGTGGGTATTTCTTGTTATGTCTTATGTTTTGAGTTCACTCTTGGTTTTGGTCATGAGTTTATCATATCCCAATGATAAGAAAGCCCAAACGCTACACTGAACATCTTTTCATCTTCTCTTTCAATACACAACCACTACCAAATCCATCCTACCTTACTCAACAATGCTGCTATCCAACATTTAATAAGTCCCTAGCATGTTCATGCATGATGTTTGATTGCATATATTTCAATAAACTTTCTCAATTACTCTACATAGTAATGAGAATAAAACATACATGTTTTATTCAAGAGAGGAAATTAAGCTCAGAAAGGTCATATGAAAAGCCCAAGACCAAACTACTAGAGGCTGAGCCAGGATTCGTATTCGGTCATTATGACTTCAGAGAAATCATTCTTACTAACTGTACCATTGTTTGTGATAAATCGACAACTTTGAACACAAAATATGGCAAATCTATAACCTTTTCTCCCCATTTGGACTTGAGTCATCTTCTTTTTCCTTTATCTTGTACCTTTATTTCCCTACCCCCCTATTCACACGACCCCCATGCCATTAGGGACCCATTTTTTTTTGGTAGATTAGAGACAGATGTTCCAAAATACAGCAGGATAAATGTTTGTTTGTTTGACTTTTTCTCATGGGACTACTGACCTATATTTTCCTTTTCCACAGGGCTCTTTCTGAAATTCTGATGTTTATACAAAGGGGAAATTCTCCTGTTTTGTTTGGGAAGGATTGTTCTTCTGATTTCTCTGTTCAGATTTTTTGAGTGGTCTAGTATATAGAAACTCTCTTTCCCATTGCAGTTTGGTACCAATTGAATTATAAGATGAAGGAATAGCATGGATAGGGACAGAAATATAGTATTTACTATAAATACAAGCTGATATTAAATAATATAGCTCATATCTCTAGGAAGAATGTCTTTCAAATAGTGAAACTTAAAATTAAGCTGACATCACCCAATGCTACACAACCATGGTCTGGGACAAACCCCAAACCCACAGGGGCAGAGTGCAAAATATGATTTCTGTGGGGAGCTTGAGTTCAGAAGGAAGAGAGGAAAGAGCAAGGGGATGACATGCACACCCGGTTTATCTTTCCAAACTCCCAAATCAACTGTGTCCTGCTTTTCCACAAGAGGAGGACCCAGTCGGGGGTAGGAGGAGAGAAGCAAGAGGAACTCCCGACACATGGAACAAAACTTCTGAAGTGGAGAAGAACCACTGCTCCACCCAATGCTCACATATTGTTAAAATAAGCTAAATATTAAACCGTGAGATGAGTCAAATAAAAGATGTGGATATCATCATTAAAAGACAGTGTAAAACTAGACTGAAGGCAAGTGCCATATATAAAACAGCCTTTTTTTTAAACATCTTTGTTGGAGTATGATTGCTTTACAATGGTGTGTTAGTTTCTACTGTATAACGAAGTGAATCAGCTATACGTATACATATATCCCCATATCCCCTCCCTCTTGCGTCTCCCTCCCACCCTCCCTATCCCACCCCTCTAGGTGGTCACAAAACGCCGAGCTGATCTCCCTGTGCTATGCGTCTACTTCCCACTAGCTATCTGTTTTATATTTGGTAGTGTATATATGTCCGTGCCACTCCCTCACGTTGTCCCAGCTTACCCTTCCTGCTCCCCATGTCCTCAGGTCCATTCTCTATGTCTGCGTCTTTATTCTTGTCCTGCCCCTAGGTCCTTCAGAACCATTTTTATTTTTTAGATTCCATATATATGTATTAGCATATGATATTTGTTTTTCTCTTTCTGACTTCACTCTGTATGACAGACTCTAGGTCCATCCACCTCACTACAAATAACTCAATTTCATTCCTTTTTATGGCTGAGTAATATTCCATTGTGTATATGTGTCACAGCTTCTTTATCCATTCATCTGTCGATGGACACTTAGGTTGCTTCCACATCCTGGCTATTGTAAATAGTGCTGCAATGAACATTGTGGTACATGACGCTTTTTGAAATATGGTTTTCTCAGGGTAGATGCCCAGTAGTAGGATGGCTGGGTCATAGCATAGTTCTATTTTTAGTTTTTTAATGAACCTCCATACTGTCTCCATAGTGGCTGTATCAATTTACATTCCCACCAACAGTGCAAGAGGGTTCCCTTTTCTCCACACCCTCTCCAGCATTTATTGTTTGTAGATATTTTGATGATGGCCATTCTGACCGGTGTGAGGTGATACCTCATTGTAGTTTTGATTTGCATTTCTCTAATGATTAGTGATGTTGAGCATCCTGTGTTTGTTGGCAATCTGTATATCTTCTTTGGAGAAGTATCTGTTTAGGTCTTCTGCCTATTTTCTTTTTTTTGTGGTACATGGGCCTCTCACTGCTGTGGCCTCTCCCGTTGCGGAGCACAGGCTCTGGACGCACAGGCCCAGCGGCCATGGCTCATGGGCCTAGCCGCTCCGCGGCATGTGGGATCCTCCCGGACCGGGGCATGAACCCGTGTCCCCTGCATCGGCAGGCGGACTCTCAACCACTGTGCCACCAGGGAAGCCCTGCTGCCCAGTTTTGAATTGTGATGTTTGTTTTTTTGATTTTGAGCTGCATGAGCTGCTTGTATATTTTGGAGATAAATCCTTTGTCAGTTGCTTCTTTTGCAAATATTTTCTCCTATTATGAGGGTTGTCTTTTGGTCTTGTTTATGGTTTCCTTTGCTGTGCAAAAGCTTTTACGTTTCATTAGGTCCCATTTGTTTATTCTTGTTTTTATTTCCATTTCCCTAGGAGGTGGGTCAAAAAGGATCTTGCTGTGATTTGTGTCATAGAGTGTTTGTTCTGCCTGTGTTTTCCTCTAAGAGTTTTATAGTGTCTAAAACAGACATTTTTTAAAGTAGAAAATGAAGGACTTTGAAAAAATCTAGAGTCCTTTCCCTTGAGATAGATAAAAGTGGTCAGTAAATTTGCCCTTTTTTTACTATCTGTTCATAGTTTTTGTAAGTGTTTTCTGAAATTGTATAGTCTAGCCAAAATATCTCAGGTCAGGAAAGCACTGAAAATAATTCCTTGGATGCTTTGATTAAATATTTGAGAGTTGATAGTATTACAATTTGTCCTAAACTGCTCAGCAGAGCACACATTTTTAAGAGAAAAGCACATTATAGAAAATATGTCTGTTTCTTTTTTCAGTTGCTTACGATCCCAAAAAAGAGCTGTTGGAAATTGAAGAATAAGAGAACAGACCTCTCTTTTGTTGTAGGAGAAAGTTTAAAAAAAAAAGTTAAGAGGAGAATAATAGCTGAAAGTTGAGATTTGGCAGACAGTATGATATGATCTGATTTTTCAATCAATCTTGAAACTGAGAATTTAAACACCTCCATCTGACATCAAATAGAAATGACCTATTGGTCATGCGGTCAGTGTTTCTGAGCTCAGGATGCCTTGCAGTAAAAGATTTTCTGCTTTATTTTACTCTTTCTCCCTCCTCTACCAAATCTCCAAATTCTCTTCCTTGCTTTTAGTCCAAACCAATAGCTTCCTGAGACAGAGTTGTGTATTGAAAAGACTGTTGGGATAGAATGTCTTTGAATATTAACATCAACATTTTTTGTCTTATAGTTATGAAAAAACTCCCTGAGGTTCAGATTTGTGTGTAAATCGATAATAATACTATCTTGCAGCTTTTGCTGTGAGGGTTTTTTAATCTATAATGTGTACATTCCATCAGGGCAGGCACATGCCTCTTGTCATTCAGTATGTTTTGAACAAATAGCACCATGCCTGGCACATAATAAAAGCTCAATTAATTGAATTATATTGAACTATGAGGATTAAATATGAAAAAACATATAGAACCTAGGTCATAGAATTGTTTCCTAAGTGTTACAAGAAAACGGCATGAGATGTTTAAATGAACAGAGATGGGTATAATACTTTATTTTTGCATTCATAAATCTTAGATCAGGGAATCTGCAGAAGTAATCATTTTCCTTTATTTAAGAAGATCCAACACTGCTTAGGGAATATAGGAATTTACATCATTCACCAAACACTTGTATTATTTTGTACCAATAGATATGTGATGACAATAATCTCTTCCATTTATGGACTTCTTTTTAATAAAAGAGATACTTTTTTCTTCACACAAATCCTTGTTGCATAGAAAGTTCCATTTTCTCTTTTATTTGGTAAGCCACGGAAGCATATTATGGTAAATAAAAACTCAGATTTTGGAGTTCTTGGAGCTGAAGTTTAAATCTAAGTAGTCTAACCCCTTCTGTGACCTTGGGCAAATTATTTAAATCTCTGAGCCTCATTAGCCCCATTTTATAGATCAGGAAACAATCATGTTTACCCCATATGGTTGTCGTGAAGATGAGATGGGACAACGCATGTAAAGCGCTCCTGGCAGTGGTAAATAGAAAGGGTTAATCAATTTTGGCTTTTATTTTCGTAAGTAACACCTATTCTGTCCCAGGCATCATACTAGGCAGATAATATCACCTGTTACCATAATTAAAGATTGAAGGTAAGAAAACATGACTTGTTCTAGGTCACAATACTGGTTAGTGTGCAACAGGGATCTATGTTCCAGCTCTCTTGGTTTCAACTTCCACCTGCACAGTCTTCAGGATGGATAGAATGCAATGTTTTGACCGATAGTATAGCACTTTGGGACTATAATTATGGATTATGCTAATAGTCATCAATGGGATATGGGACTCTATATCCTTACCTGCTCCTCCATGTTTAAACTTTGAAGAGTTTACAATTGTGTATCTTGTTGCAGGCCTAATAGTGACACTGGCCACGTGGAAGCAGGTCAGCTGGGAGAACTTGACAAGGCCTCCCTTCCTTATGGGGTCCATGTGAATGGAATGGAGCCAGAGAGTACCAGATAGGAAGTCTGATTGCCCAGAATTTAGTTTTATTCAGTGCATCAAGTCTGCAAGGTAGAAATTTACAACCCCACTTTATAGATGAGTAAACTAAGCCACACTGTGTGTGACTAACTTGCTTAAGACCACAAAGCTAGTAAGCACTAGAGGTGGTATCGATGCTGGACAGAGTCAATCAATATAATTATTCTTTTATTTTTTTAAACATCTTTATTGAAATATAATTGCTTTATAATGGTGTATTAGTTTCTGCTGTATAACAAAGTGTATCAGCTATACATATACATACATCCCCATATCTCCTCCCTCTTGCATCTCCCACCCTCCCTATCCCACCCCTCCAGGCGGTCACAAAGTACCGAGCTGATCTCCCTGTGCTATGCGGCTGCTTCCCACTAGTTATCTGTTTTACATTTGGTAGTATATATATGTCTATGCCACTCTCTGATTTCGTCCCAGCTTCCCCTTCCCCTTCCCCGTGTCCTCAAGTCCATTCTCTATGTCTGCATCTTTATTCCTGTCCTGCCCCTGGGTTCTTCAGAACCATTTTTATTTTTATTTTTAGATTCCATATATATGTGTTAGCATACCGTATTTGTTTTTCTCTTTCTGACTTACTTCACTCTCTATGACAGACTCTAGGTCCGTCCACCTCACTACAAATAACTCAACTTCATTTCTTTTTATGGCTGAGTAATATTCCATTGTATATATGTGTCACATCTTCTTTATCCATTCATCTGTTGACAGACACTTAGGTTGCTTCCATGTCCTGGCTATTGTAAATAGTGCTGCAGTGAACATTGTGGTACATGACTCTTTTTGAATTATGCTTTTCTCAGGGCATATGCTCAGTAGTGGGATTGCTGGGTCATATGGTAGTTCTACTTTTAGTTTTTTAAGGAACCTCCATACTGTTCTCCATAGTGGCTGTATCAATTTACATTCCCACCAACAGTGCAAGAGGGTTCACTTTTCTCTACACCCTCTATAGCACTTATGGTTTGTAGATTTTCTTTTTACATTTGAAAAACAATTGTATTCCAACTTTTACGTGGAATTTTTAAAGCAATTTTAAAAATTTAAAAAATCTTGGCATTCATCTAGCAGTTTTACAGTGTAAGAACATGGTTTTCATACATTTTTTTTTACATTCCCATGATGTATTTATTTATTTTTGAATTTTATTTGATTATTTTTTATACAGCAGGTTCTTATTAGTTATCCATTTTATTCATATTAGTGTATATATATGTCAGTCCCAATCTCCCAATTCATCACACCACCACTTCCACCCACTGCCCCTTTCCCCCTTGGTGTCCATACATATGTTTTCTACATCTGTGTCGCAATTTCTGCCCCGAAAACTGGTTCATCTGTACCATTTTTCTAGGTTCCACATATATGCATCAATGTATGGTATTTGTTTTTTTTTTCTGACTTACTTCACTCTGTGTGACAGTCTCTAGATTCATCCATGTCTCTAAAAATGACCCCAGTTTCGTTCCTTTTTATGGATGAGTAATATTCCATTGTATATGTGTACCACATCTCCTTTATCCATTCGTCTGGCAATGGGCACTTAGGTTGCTTCCATGACCTGGCTATTGTAAATAGTGCTGCAATGAACATTGGGGTGCATGTGTATTTTTGAATTATGGTTTTCTCTGGGTATATGCCCAGTAGTGGGATGGCTGGGTCATATGGTAATTCTCCTTTTAGTGTTTTAAGGAACCTCCATACTATTCTCCATAGTGGCTGTATCAATTTACATTCCCACCAACAGTGCAAAGGGTTCCCTTTTCTCCACACCCTCTCCAGCACTTATTGTTTGTAGATTTTTTTACTTTTCTTTTTTGCAGTACGCGGGCCTCTCACTGTTGTGGCCTCTCCCGCTGTGGAGCACAGGCTCCAGAAGCGTGGGTCCAGCGGCCATGGCTCAAGGGCCCAGCCGCTCCGCGGCATGTGCGATCCTCCCTGACCAGGGCATGAACTTGCGTCCCCTGCATCGGCAGGCAGACTCTCAACCACTGTGCCACCAGGGAAGCCCTGTTTGTAGATATTTTATTTGTTTGTTTGTTTGCGGTACGCGGGCCTCTCACTGTTGTGGCCTCTCCCGTTGCGGAGCACAGGCTCCGGATGCGCAGGCTCAGCGGCCATGGCTCACGGGCCCAGCCGCTCCACGGCATGTGGGATCTTCCCGGACTGGGGCACGAACTCGTGTCCCCTGCATCAGCAGGCGGACTCTCAACCACTGCACCACCAGGGAAGACGTGTTTGTAGATATTTTAATGATGGCCATTCTGAAAAGTGTGAGGTGATACCTCATTGTAGTTTTGATTTGCACTTCTCTAATGATTAGTGATGTTGAGCATCCTTTCATGTGCTTATTGGCAATCTGTATACCTTCTTCGTAGAAATGTCTGTTTAGGTCTCTGCCCATTTTTGGACTGGGTTGTTTGGTTTTTTTGATATTGAGCTGCATGAGCTGCTTGTATATTTTGTAGATTAATCCTTTGTCAGTTGATTTGTTTGCAAATATTTTCTCCTATTCTAAGGGTTGTCTTTTTGTCTTGTTTATGGTTTCCATTGCTGTGCAAAAGCTTTTAAGTTTCATTAGGTCCCATTTGTTTATTTTTGTTTTTATTTCCATTTTTCTAGAATGTGGGTCAAAAAGGATCTTGCTGTGATTTGTGTCATAGAGTGTTCTGCCTATGTTTTGCTCTAAGAGTTTTATAGTGTCCAGTCTTACATTTAGGTCTTTAATCCATTTTGAGTTTATTTCTGTGTATGGTGTTAGGAAGTGTTCTAATTTCATTCTTTTACATGTACCTGTCCAGTTTTCCCAGCACCACTTATTGAAGAGGCTGTCTTTTCTCCATTGTATATTCTTGCCTCCTTTATCAAAGATAAGGTGACCATATGTATGTGGGTTTATCTCTGGGCTTTCTAGCCTGTTCCATTGATCTATATTTCTGTTTTTGTACAAGTACCATACTGTCCTGATTACCGTAGCTTTGTAGTATAGTCTGAAGTCCAGGAGCCTGATTCCTCCAGCTCGGTTTTTCGTTCTCAAAATTGCTTTGGCTATTTGGGATCCTTTGTGTTTCCATACAAATTATGAAAGTTTTTGTTCTAGTTCTGTGAAAGCTGCCATTGGTAGTTTGATAGGGATTGCACTGAATCTGTAGAATGCTTTGGGTAGAATGGTCATTTTCACAATGTTGATTCTTCCAATCCAAGAACATGGTATATCTCTCCATTTGTTTGTATCATCTTTATTTTCTTTCATCATTGTCTTATAGTTTTTTGCATACAGGTCTTTTTTCTCCTTAGGTAGGTTTATTCCTAGACATTTTACTCTTTTTGTTGCAGTGGTAAATGGGAGTGTTTCCTTAATTTCACTTTCAGATTTTTCATCAGTGTACAGGAATGCCAGAGATTTCTGTGCATTAATTTTGTATCCTCCTACTTTACCACATTCATCAATTAGCTCTAGTAGTTGTCTGTTAGCATCTTTTGGATTCTCTATGTATAGCATCATGTCACCTGCAAACAGTGACAATTTTATATTTTCTTTTCTGATTTCAATTACTTTTATTTGTTTTTCTCCTCTCATTACCGTGGCTAAAAGTTCCAAAACTATGTTGAATAACAGTGGTGAGAGTGGGCAACCTTGTTTTTTTCCTGTTCTTATTGGAAATGGTTTAAGTTTTTCACCATTGAGAATGATGTTGGCTGTGGGTTTGTCATATGTGGCCTTTATTATGTTGAGGTAAGTTCCCTCTATGCCTGCTTTCTGGAGGGTTTTTATACATGGCTGTTGAATTTTGTCAAAAGCTTTTTCTGTGTCTATTGAGATGATCATATGGTTTTTCTCCTTTAATTTGTTAATATGGTTTATCACATTGATTGATTTGTGTATATCAAAGAATCCTTGCATTCCTGGGATAAACCCACTTCATCATGGTTTATGATCTTTTTAATGTGTTGTTGGATTCTGTTTGCTAGTGTTTTGCTGAGGGTTTTTGCATCTATGTTCATCAGTGATATTGGCCTGTAGTTTTCTATTTTTCTATTTTTGTGACATCTTTGGTTTTGGTATCAGGGTGATGGTGGCCTCGTAGAATGAGTTTGAGAGTGTTTCTCCCTCTGCTATCGTTTGGAAGAGTTAGAGAAGGATAGGTGTTAGCTCTTCTCTAAATATTTCATAGAATTCGCCTGTGAAGCCATTTGGTCCTGGGCTTTTGTTTGTTGGAAGATTTTTAAGCACAGTTTCAATTTCGGTGTTTGTGATTGGTCTGTTTATGTTTTCTGTTTCTTCCTGGTTCAGACTCAGAAGGTTGTGCTTTTCTAAGAATTTTTCCATTTCTTCCAGGTTGTCCATTTTATTGGTATATAGTTGCTTGTAGTATTCTCTCATGATCCTTTGTATATCTGCAGTGTCAGTTGTTACTTCTCCTTTTTCATTTCTAGTTGTATTGATTTGAGTCTTCTCCGTTTTTATCTTGATGAGTCTGGCTTGTGGTTTATCAATTTCATCTGTCTTCTCAAAGAACCAGGTTTTAGTTTTATTGATCTTTGCTATCGTTTCCTTCATTTCTTTTTCATTTATTTCTGATCTGATCTTTTATGATTTCTTTCCTTCTGCTATCTTTGGGTTTTTTTTGTTCTTTCTCTAATTGCTTTAGGTGTAAGGTTAGGTTGTTTATTTGAGATGTTTCTTGTTTCTTGAGATAGGATTGTATTGCTATACACTTCCCTCTTAGAACTGCTTTTGCTGCATCCCACAAGTTTTGGATCGTCGTGTTTTCATTGTCTTTTGTTTCCAGGTATTTTTTGATTTCCTCTTTGATTTCTTCATTGATCTCTTTATTATTTAGTAGTGTATTGTTCAGCTTCCATGTGTTTGTATTTTTTACAGATCTTTTCCTGTAATTGATACCTAGTATCCTAGCATTGTGGTCAGAAAAGATGCTTGATACAATTTCAATTTTCTTAAATTTACCAAGGCTTGATTTGTGACTCAAGATATGATCTATCTGGGAGAATGTTCCATGAACACTTGAGAAGAAAGTGTGTTCTGTTGTTTTTGGATGGAACGTCCTATAAATATCAATTAAGTCCATGTTGTTTAATTTATCATTTAAAGCTTGTGTTTTATTTATTTTCTGTGTATTTATTTTCATTTTGGATGATCTGTCCATTGGTGTAAGTGAGGTGTTAAAGTCCCCTACTATGATTGTGTTCCTGTCGATTTCCTCTTTTATGGCTGCTAACATTTGCTTTATGTATTGAGGTGCTCCTATGTTGGGTGTATAAATATTTACAATTGTTATATCTTCTTGTTGGTTTGATCCCTTGATCATTATGTAGTGTTCTTCTTTGTCTCTTGTAAGAGTCTTTATTTTAAAGTCTATTTTGTCTGATATGAGAATTGCTACTCCATCTTTCCTTTGATTTCCATTTGCATGGAATATCTTTTTTCATTCCTTCTCTTTCAGTCTATGTGTGTTCCTAGGTCTGAAGTGGATCTCTTGTAGACAGCATATATATGGGTCTTGTTTATGTATCGATTCAGCCAGTCTGAATCTTTTGATTAGAGCATTTAATCCATTTACATTTAAGGTAATTATCAGTATGTATGTTCCTATTACCATTTTCTTAAATGTTTTGGGTTTGTTATTGTAGGTCTTTTGCTTATCTTGTGTTTCCTGTGTAGAGGAGTTCCTTGTGAACAGTTGTTGTGAAACTTGTTTGGTGGTGCTGAATTCTCTTAGCTTTTGCTTGTCTGTAAGGGTTTTAATTTCTCCATCGAATCTGAATGAGATCCTTGCTGGGTAGAGTAATCTTGGTTGTAGGTTTTTCCCTTTCATGAGTTTAAATATGTCTTGCCACTCCCTTCTGGCTTGCAGAGTTTCTGCTCAAAGATCAGCTGTTAACCTTATGGGGATTCCCTTCTATGTTATTTGTTGTTTTTCCCTTGCTGCTTTTAATATATTTTATTTTTATTCAATTTTTGGTAGTTTGATTAATATATATCTTGTGTGTGTCTCTTTGGATTTATCCTGTTTGGGACTTTCTGCACTTCGTGGACTTATTGACTATTTCCTTTCCCATATTAGGAAAGTTTTCTACTATAATCTCTTCAAATATTTTCTCAGTCCCTTTCTTTTTCTCTTCTTCTGCTGGGACCCCTATAATTCGAATGTTGGTGCATTTAATGTTGTCCCAGAGGTCTCTGAGACTGTCCTCAATTCTTTTCATTCTTTTTTCTTTATTCTGCTCTGCAGTAGTTCTTTCCACTATTTTATCTTCCCTGTCACGTATCCATTCTTTTTCATCAGTTATTCTGCTATTGATTCCTTCTAGAGAATTTTTAATTTCATTCATTGTGTTGTTCATCATTGTTTGTTTGCTCTTTAGTTCTTCGAAGTCATTGTTAAATGTTTCTTGTATTTTCTCCATTCTATTTCCAAGTTTTTGGATCAGCTTTACTATCATTACTCTGAATTTTTCTTCAGGTAGACTGCCTATCTCCTCTTCATCTGTTTGGTCTGGTGGCTTTTTACCTTGTTCCTTCATCTGCTTTGTATGTCTCTGTCTTCTCATTTTGCTTACCTTACTGTGTTTGGGGTCTCCTTTCTGCAGGCTGCAGGTTTGTAGTTCCTGCTGTTTTTGGTGTCTGCCCCCAGTGGGTAGGGTTGTTTCAGTGGGTTGTGTAGGCTTCCAGTTGGAGGGGACTGGTGCCTGTGTACTGGTGGATGAGGCTGGATCTTGTCTTTCTGGTGGGCAGGACCACATCTGGTGGTGTGTTTTTGGGTGTCTGTGAACTTATTATGATTTTCAGCAGCCTCTCTGCTCATATGTGCGATTGTGTTCCTGTCTTGCTAGTTGTTTGGCATAGGGTGTCCAGCACTGTAGCTTGCTGATTGTTGAGTGGAGCTGGGTCTTAGCATTGAGATGGAGGTCTCTGAGATAGATTTCACCATTTGATATTAAGTGGGGCCAGGAGGTCTCTGGTGGACCAAAGTCATGAACTCAGCTTTCCCACCTCAGAGGCTCAGGCTTCACACCTGGCTGGAGACTCTTTTGGGAAGTCTGAGGTCTTCTGCCAGTGTTCAGTAGGTATTTTATAGGAGCTGTTTCTCATGTAGATGTATTTGTGGGGAGGAAGGTGATCTCCACGTCTTACTCCTCCACGATCATGAAGCTGTCCCCAATATAATTATTCTTAAGTTGTGTATTATATTTCCAATGTACATTTGTATAATTATACTTTTATGGAGATATATAGAATTACAGAGTTATTTAAGATGGGATGTGGATGTGTCAGAACAATGCTACCTGGTAAATTCTCAAATTTTCCCTAGGATACCTAGGAAGTCTTCAAATATTTTTGGGAGTTAGGCCTCTCAGCTGTGAAATGGCACGGTAGAATAGACATTTTAAGACTGGATAAGTTCTGCATTATTCTAGATACTCTAAATCAATGTCTATTTATTTAGGCAAGTATTAGAATATCTTGACTTAAATGAGTGATTAATTACCAATCATCAATCTGAGAGTATTATATTATACCAATAGTTAATCTGTAGTTTTCAGGCCTCAACTATATATTAAGTAATATATTTTTGGTGGCTGGTAACATCCATCACACTGCTTCTTTTTGCTAGATATTTTAAAGCCAATAATCATAATATTTTTTACTGCATTAGTTTTAGAAGTAATCTTTTATTTAATATTCAGGAAATCAATTATTAACAAAGTATATGTTACATAGTCTGATCCTGTCTCCAGTAACCTCACATATACTTGAGCACTAATAACCAAAAAAGAAGACTCCCACACATCTGTAACCAACCAGAAAGCCTGAGTGTTATCCCACTGATGGGTAGGCTGGAAGCCAAGCTTGACAGAGCCTTCTTACCTTTATGTACTTTGTTTTCTCTCTCATATAAATGGATAGAATGTCAGATCTGTGTCAGAGGGTTTCCCTCTTAAATGCCTCTGAATATCTGTTATAAGAGCTTCTTATATTTCAGTTCAATCCATTCTCTAGATCACACAGGAAAAAACTGTAAAGATGAGAATGGTAAATCAACAGGAAAAGTGCTCAGAAACCATGAGCCCAAGTCTACCTTAGAAACCCTTTGGTGTCTTTTAGGCAGGACACAGTTTTGAAGTTCAAGGGCAGAGTCCTTGTGTTAAAAGGTGAATATTTTCAGAGTTAAAAGCAATACTCTTTCATGTTCTTTTTTTTTCTTTTAAATGTTTCAGCAAAGCTCCAAAGGCCCAGAAAAGAAAATAAAGGGAGTACTTTACTTTTCCTCATTTCTCATTTTATTTTTCTTTTGTTCATGAGGAGGTGGAGCTTCAGCTGAGGAGCTGAGGTTAGGGCTGCTGTAAACTCTCTGCAGTGCCCCATCAGAGAACAGCCCCCACTGTCAGGGAGCAGTTGTGCTGACATGAGGACAAGCAGCAATTTCAAGGCATAGCCTGAACTGGCCGGCTCAGGTGTGAAGACAGCTTTGTTGCTCACATCCTCAGAACAGGAAAGGTGGAAATATGGCCAGGGCAAAGGTGGAGAGTCAAGAGGGGATACAGATTTGCCCTTCTGACAAATTCTACTGCTCTGGAAGTCATATGAGGTGCTTGTGAGAGATGACATTATGATTTCTCACCCCAAGAGTATAATTGAAGCAAAAAATCTAGGAACGGAAGTTGAACTTCAGATACAGTTTTAAAAAAGAAAACTCTAAGGACATAGCAAAGATGACTGTTTGATATTCTCTCTCTCTTTGGCATAATTACCCTTAAGGTAATGATTACTTGATTCTTTGGCCAAAAGGGGAAATAGAAGGCTAATACAAAGGAAAAACTAGTACAGACAAAAGTGTCAGGTTGAGTGAGAGGAGAGGTTTGGGGGATGGAGATGAGAAATAAAATCTAGCTGAAATGCTGTACAACTGAATTAAGTAAAACATTTGTAATATATTTTTGATTGTAAAAAGTATATAGATCCTTCTTTTTTGCACATGTATGTACACATATATACAGACATTCACGCACATGTACATATCACCTTCCTTTTTAATAGAAATTTTATTGAAGTATAGTTGATTTACAATATTGTATGCATTTCTGCTGTATAGCAAAGTGATTCAGTTATGTGTGTATATATATTTTCATATTCTTTTCCATTACTGTTTATCATAAGATATTGAATATAGATCCCTGTGCTATACAGTAGGACCTTGTTCCTTATACATCCTCTATATACTAGTTTGCGTCTGCTAATCCCAAATTCCCAATCCTTCCCTTCCCGTACCTCTTCCCCCTTCGCAACCTCAAGTCTATTACCTATGTCTGTGAATCTGTTTCTGTTTCCTAGCATATCAGCTTCCTTTAACGACTACAACTGGGGGAGTGAGAATAGGAGATGAGTCAAGGAGAAAACTTGCCCTTTTTTACTTAGCCTGGCATGTATAGAGTCTCAAGATATTTTTGTTGAATGAATGGCATGAGGAATGAACAAATGACTGGAAATAACTGATCCTTCAGATCACCTCTCTTTCAGGGTTACACTGAATTCTTTGGGGACCCTAATTCAGCAGGGAGTAAAGATGAGAGCTGTCCTAGAGCAGGAGCAGAGTCATCCTTCTGCCCATTGATAACCTTTTGATTGAATGTCCAGTAGTTGGAGGTAGAGAGAAAAGCTGGGAGGCTTTTGTGAGTTGAGTACCCAGTATTGGGCTCTGGTGAGCAAAATAGATCCCATTAGCTTGTATCAATTTCATTTATAAATCAGATATGTCACAGATATTATCAAAATAGATCCCATACATACCTGAAATTTAGAAGGAGAAGGTATAGAATATGATATCTTTTATACTATACAAGTTATGATTACTTAATAGAAATACTTGAGTATTAAGTGAAGAAATGAGAGTAATTCCTCTAAGAAAAAGTGGAGCTAATTTGTATTAAGTGCATACTAGATGCCAGCCTGTTTTTTGGTACTTAACATGAAGTAATTAGGTACTTTCCATAAAGTAATTGGGCTTTAGTATTTTTTTTTTAATACAGACAAGGAATTAGAGGGCAAAGTAAACACATCACAGGACAATAAAGTGAAATATTTTTGTCTGCATCTAGCTGTAATGAGGACAAGGAAAGTAGCCTCTTGTATGGAGGGGAGGAGAGCATAGGATGAAGAATGGAATTTCGACTATTTCTTGAGGCCTAGGGTGGGGCTTTTATAAAGACAGAAACTGTCAAAGTTTTCTTCAATTCCCCCATAGCATTTATGTTATGAGAACCTGGATCTCCATCTTAGCATTCCTGTCTCCTTGTCATGTGTGTGTACGTGTGTGTGTGTGTGTGTGTGAAATATTTACAGGTTGGGTTCTTTGGGAAACAGGACAAGACAGAGCAAGTAGTACAAAATGTATATTGGGGAATAACCTTGGGGAGCTCCAGAACAGAGATTAGAAGTGGCTAGGCATTATACTACCAGTTTGCTTAGGCTTTGGCCAGGGGATGCTCCCAGAAGAGTAGGACCTTAACTCTAAAGTTGATAGGACCCTGATGAACTAGGAGCTGGAGGCTGCCTCCTAATCAGACTGCTTGCACCCAGGCAATGAGTTTTTTCTTGAAGTGGGATTTGAGCAGCTTATCGCCAGTTCTCATTTCAGTCTAGTATATTTGGATCTTCTAGTATATTTGTTGATCAGTTCTTGAAAACATATGGAAATATATGAATGTTTTTCTCATCTTTACACAACAAGCTTAAATGATAAATGATATATCCAAGTTTTGAAGGATATTCTAAAATAAAGCCAGTGTTTCCACTGGAAGAGTGATTTTACTGTTTTCACCCATTTTTGGTTATTCTGTGGATTTTCACATTTCTGAATCATCAGACTGCAAATACTACCTTTTCTCCCCCTGGTTCCAAATCTCATTTAATCAATAGCAGTACTGGCTCATTCTCTGCTCCAGTGTAGGTCTTTCAGTCTTGCCTGCTTTATTTTATTTTACTTAATTTTTATTATATTTTTTATATAGTGTACAGCATTATAATTCAACATTTGTATGCAGTAAAAAATGATAACCATCACAAGTCTAATTACTATCCATCACCATACAGTTGACCCCTTTCCCTCTGGTAACCACTAATCTGATCTCTGTATCTGTGAGTTTATTTTCATTTTATTTCATTGGTTAATTTGTTTTTTGTTTTTGTTTTTTGTTTTAGATTCCCCATATGAGTGAGATCATTTAGTATTTGTTTTCTTTGTCCAACTTATTTCACTTAGCATAATACCCTCAAGGTTCATCCATGTTGTTAAATGGAAGGATTTCATTCTTTTTTTTATGGCTGAGTGGTATTCCGTTGTGTATATGTAGCACATCTTCTTTATCCATTCATCCATCAATGGATACTTAGATTGTTTCAATATCTTGACTAATTGTAAATAATGCTGCAGTGAATTTAGCGTTTCATATATCTTTTTGAATTAGTGTTTTTGTGTTCTTTGGATGAATACCTAGAAGTAGAATAGCTGGGTATGTAATAGCTCTATTCTTAATTTTTGGAGTAATCTCCATACTATTTTTCCATGGTGGCTGCACCAATTTACACTCCCACCAACAGTGTATTTACACTCCCACCAACAGGGCTCTCTTTTTGTCTACATCTTCTCCAACAGTTCTTATTTTTTGTCTTTTTAATTATGGCCATTCAAACAGGTGTGAGGTGATAGCTCAATGTGGTTTTGATTTGCATTTCCCTGGCAGTTAGTGATGTTGAACATCTTTTTGTGTGTCTGTTGGCCATCTGTATGTCTTCTTTGAGAAATGCCTATTCAAATCCACTACTCATTTTTAAATTGGGTTGCTTATATTTTTGTTGCTGAGTTGCATGAATTCTTCATATATTTTGGCTATTAACTCTTTATCAGATGGATGATTTGCAAATATCTTCTCCAATGCAGTAGATTGCCTTTACATTTTGATGATTATTTCCTTTACTGTGCAGAAGCTTTTTAGTTTGATATAGTCCCATTTGATCTTGCCTTTGAAGTCATTCACAAAAACATTGCTAACATAGATGTTATTGAGGTTACCACCTATGTTTTCTTCTAGGAATTTTATGGTTTCAGGTCTTACATGCAAGTCTTTAATCCCCTTGAGTTAATTTTTATGTATAGTGTAAGATAGTGGTCTAGTTTCAATCTTTTGCATTTGGCTGTCCAGCTTTCCCAGCACCATCTACTGAAGAGACTATCCTTTCTCCATTGTATTTCTTTGCTTCTCTGTTATAAATTGTTCATGTATATGTCAGTTGTTTTCTGGGCTCTCAATTCTGTTCCATTGATCTTTGTGTCTGTTTTTGTTCCAGTACCGTACTGTTTTGGTTACTGTTGCTTTGTAGTATAATTTGAAATCAGTGAGTGTGATACCTCTAGCTTTCTTCTTTTTCAACATTGTTTTGGATATTTGAGATCTTTTGTGGTTCCATATAAATTTTAGAATTATTTGTTTTAGTTCTGCGAAAAATGCCTTGGAATTTTGATAGGGATTGTATTGAATTTGTCGATTGCTTTGGGTAGTATGGACATTTTAACCATATTAATTCTTCCAATCTGTGAACACAGAATATCTTTCCATTTATTTGTGTCTTCAATTTATTTCATCAATATCTTATAGTTTTCAGTATATAGGTCTTTTACTTCCTTGGTTAGATTTATCCCGAGGTATCTTATTCTTTTTGATAAAGTTGTAAATGAGGTTGTATCTTAATTGCTATTTTGGATAGTTCATTATTAGTGTATAGAAATGCTATAGTTTCTATATATTTATTTTGCAACTTTACTGAATTTATTAGCTCTAACAGTTTTTTGGTGGTGTCTTTAGGGTACTGTATATGTAATATGTCATCTGCAAATAGTGACAGTTTTACATCTTTCTTTTTCTTTCTTTCTTTCTTTCTTTCTTTTTCTTTCTTTTCTTCCTTCCTTCCTTCCTTCCTTCCTTCCTTCCTTCCTTCCTTCCTTCCTTCCTTCCTTCTTTCTTTCTATTTAGATGCCTTTTATTACTTTTTCTTGTTTTACTGATTTGGCTAGGACTTCCAATACTATATTGAATAAAAGTGGAGAGAGTGGGTATCCTTGTCTCATTTCCGATCTTAGAGGAAATGCTTTCAGCTTTTCACCATTTCATATGATGTTAGCTTCAGGTTTGTCATTTTTGGCCTTTATTGAGCCATGTTCCCTCTATAGTTACTTTGTTGGGAGTTTTTATCATAAATGGATGTTGAAATTTTTCAAATGCTTTTTCTGCAAATGCTACCTTTTCTCCCCCTGGTTCCAAATCTAATTTAATCAATAGCAGTACTGGCTCAGTCTCTGTTCCATTGATTAATTTGCAGATATTGAACCATCCTTGTATCCCTGGAATAAATCCCAGTTGATCATGGTGAATGATCATGTTAATGTATTGTTAGATTCAGTTTGCTAATATTTTGTCAAGGATTTTTGCATCTATGTTCATCAAGAGTTTGGCCTCCAATTTTCTTTTTCTGGGCTGTTCTTGTCTCGTTTTTGTATCAGGGTAGTGCTAGCCTTGTAAAATGTGTTTGGAAGGTTTTCCTTCTCTTCAGTTTTTTGGAAGAATTTGAGAAGATAGGGGTTAAATTTGCTTTGAATATTTTGTAGAATTTGCCAGTGAAGCCATCTTGTCCTGGGCTTTTGTTTGTTGAGTGATTTTTGATTACTGTTTCAATTTCCCTTCTAGTAATCAGTTTATTCAGATTTTCTGTTTCTCCATGATTTAATCTTAGAAGATTGTATGTTTCTAGGAGTTTATCCATTTCTTGTAGGTTGTCCAATTTGTTGGTGTATAATTATTTGTAGTAGTCTTTTATGATGCCTTGTATTTCTGTGGTATCAATTTAACTTCTCCTCTTTCATTTCTGATTTTATTTATGTGAGTCCTCTTTCTTTTTTTTCTTGGTTAGTCTAGCTAAAGGTTTGTCAATTTTGTTTATCTTTTCAAAGAATAAGCTTTTAGTTTCACTGATCTTTTCTATTGTTTTTTAGTCTCTATTTCATTTACTTCCTCTCTGATCTCTATTATTTCCTTCCTTCTACTAATTTGAGCCTTTTTGTTATTGTTGTTTTTGTTGTTTTTTTTCTAGTTCCTTTGCGTGTAAGTTAGATTATTTGTTTGGGATATTTTCTTGTTTCTTCAGGTAAGCCTCTCCTTTGATTTCTTCAATGACCTATTGGTTATTCAGTGAAATACTAACTCTTAGAATACAACTTTTAGCTGTAAACTCCTCATACAATTTGAATTTAAGTAATATGGTTGGAATATCTACTAATATTTTTAATTATGTTATTAAACATAAAAATTTAATTTCTATACCTATATTTATTCAGATCATAGTCATTATGTCTCTGATTTAACTCATGCTTTGAGAAGTGGAAGAGTATAATTATTTAACTCATGCTTTGAGAAGTGGAGGAGTATAATTTGATTAATTAGTTTATTTATTTATTCTTTAGAAAGGACTCATGGTTTTGAGATGAGTCCTGAACTATCTCAGGTTGAGATAAGACCTGAACTAAATGTTGAAAAAGGAGTAAGAGAGGATCACCAAATGAATGAAGAAAGAACAAGGGAACTCCAGGAGGAATTTATTTATTATTATTATTTTTTTGCAGTACATGAGCCTCTCACTGTTGTGGCCTCTCCCGTTGTGGAGCACAGGCTCTGGATGCGCAGGCTCAGTGGCCATGGCTCACGGGCATAGCCGCTCTGCGGAATGTGGGATCTTCCCAGACCGGGCCACGATCCCGTGTCCCGTGCATTGACAGGTGGACTCTCAACCACTGCGCCACCAGGGAAGCCCCAGGAGGAATTTATTACATTGAATTAGCAAAGAATAAAATGTGTGATCTCCTTGAAAGGAGAGAGGTTTGCACAAGGAGTTGCTTGAAAGCTAAGTGGATCCAGACTGTGTAGTGTCCCATATCCAGGGAAGTATTTAACAGCAGTTAAGAGTATGACCTGTAGTGTCATAGGTACCTGGACTCAATCTCATGTTCTGTCTTTTTCCAACTAACAAAGATGATTTTGGACAATTCCTCTGTCTTCAGTTTCCTCATCTGTATAATGGGAGTGATGGTATCACTTTAAATATCAAATGATATAATGAGTACAAAGTACTATTCCCAGTGTCTGGTACATAGTAAATACTCATCATTAGATAATGTAAAATACTCAGGATATGCATATAATTAATATTATTATTTTATATTTCAGTAATTTTAAAATCATATAACAGTGTATGTAAGCACTCGTTTACATCACATTCTTTATATACCAAAGCCATGTCCCCTTTATATAAAACCATCTCCCACATGATGGGGTTTTCATGGCAGTCTACATACAGTCTGAACAGTGGGAGAGAGCTTCAGATATTTGCCTTTAGTACTACTGAAAAATGATTGTGTGGTGCTGATTAGATAATGCAAATGTGTGCATATCAGATGTCTCCAGAACACTCATTGTTTAGATTGTTTTCACAATACCCCCAGATGAGTCGTCTTCACCTGTTTATTTATTGTGTTTACTTTCCTATAAGTTGGTGAAGAGCCTGTGGCTATAATCTGTAAGTAGTTAAAAGAAATAAAAAATTCAAATGAGGTATTTGGTTTATGTTTGTTTTTCTCTGTCTCTGATAATTAGGGATGAATCATGCCTTAGATTTATTCTCAAATGGGAAGCATTCATGAAACTAGCAAGACATGAATCTCCAGTTAGTAGGGCAATTGATGGCAAGTTTTTTCCAATCACACCTTACTCTTCTCTCACCCTCCCCTACCCACCCAATCCCACTCACACTTAATTGAGAAAATGTTATTTGTCATTTCATGAGTGTTGATTAATAAAAATTGCAAGATGTTAGCAAATAAGGCCAAGTATAGAATAGCAGGGCTTCCTAGTTTGTGGTTCCCTACTTTCAGTCTGTTGTTCCTCTAGTCCATCCCCAATGCTGTTTCCCTTGTGACTCTTAAAAATGTAAATCTGATCATGTAGGCCACCTGCCTCAACCCTTCAGGGGCTCACTCCACTCTTGCTTTCTAGATAAATTTTATTCAAATACCTTAACATAGTGTTCAGGGCTCCTTCAAATTTGATCCTCAACTATTGCCAGTCTCAGCTGACATCCTTTTTTTTTTTTTTTGCGGTACGCGGGCCTCTCACTGCTGCAGCCTCTCCTGTTGTGGAGCACAGGCTCCTGACGCGCAGGCTTAGCCGCCATGGCTCACGGGCCCAGCTGCTCCACGGCATGTGGGATCTTCCCGGACCGGGGCACGATCCCGTGTCCCCTGCATCGGCAGGCGGACTCTCAACCACTGCGCCACCAGGGAAACCCTCAGCTGACATCCTTTTGTACTGCATTCTCCATCGGGATGGAGTGAGCTGCCAGAGGTCGAAATAGCTTTCATGAGTCTCAGTGCCTTTGCATCACACCTGAGCCCCTCTTTTGTTTCCTCTCTAGTGCTCACTTATATTTCACAACTAACTCAAAGGCTGTTGCTCATTTCTAAATGCCTTCCTTGACACCCCATCTGACATGACTAAATTTGATTTCTTTTTCTCTGTTTCCATAGATATCTGAATGAATCTTCTTAATGGTAATTATGACAGTGTTTTAGAATATAGTGGCATTCATAATTTGCGAAAGAGAAGATTAAAGTAGAATTGATACCCTTGCAACAGCCTTGATAAGAAAGGAAAAATTAAAGGTAACATCATAATTTATGAATGTTTTGGAGATCCAGTGAGAATGATGGAAGAATATTCTCTTGAACACACCTGCTCAACCCTGCCTCATTCAAATTTTATGAAACACGTAAAAACAAGCAGAGGGTCTATGCTATGCATGCATACATAACATAATACTAAAATGAATAATTGGTCACATTTATTGAGTGGCCTTTTTATAGACATTGCTTTTGAGCCTGTGATGAGAGGTAAAATATACCCTACTTTAGGCAGTTGAGGAAACTGATGCGTAAGTGCCAACTGTGCCAGATCTCAATGTTAGTTAAGTGGCAAAGCTGGGAATAAAACCCTTTCTACTTGGTCCTGAGGCCTATGGTGATGACAGGGATAACAATGAAGGTACCTTAGTGAATCAACAAAGATAAGGTCGGCCGAAATGAAGCCTCCAGTGTGGTTTGACAAGCCTGTATTGTTTAGCATAACCTGTTCTACTGTCTAGGGCAAACCTAAGGGGTGACTCGGCTGACCTGATATATCTTTAAGTGTCCTAACTATTATATAATTCTAATGACCATTAGGAGATTAAAAAAAAAGTTATTGGAGTATAGTTGATTTACAGTGTTGTATTAGTTTCAGGTGTACAGCAGAGTGAATCAGTTATGCATATACATATATCCACTCTTTTTTAGATTCTTTTCCCATATAGGTCATTACAGAGTACTGAGTAGAGTTCCCCATGATAGACAGTAGGTCTTTATTAGTTATCTATTATATATAGTAGTGTGTATATGTCGATACCAACCTTCCATTTATCCCTCCCCGCCCTTTCCCTCCTGCTAACCATAAGATTGTTTTCTACATCTGTAACTCTTATTTCTGTTTTGTAAATAAGTGCATTTGTACTGTTTTTTTAGATTCCACATATAAGCGATATCCATTAGGAGATTATATCTCATTGGTGGGAATGGTGGTGGGATCTTTGTACCAACAGAATATATTTCATTTGTCTTTTCAGTTGTAGTTTTCCTATCAACTGTGATCAGCTTCATGCAGAGGTCCTTTCTCTTTAATTCTTGATTCCATCATGTCAAATTTAGTAGGTACCGTGTGGAAGACAGTCAATGTTTCTTAAATAGTATTGAATGAATGTAGTTTATCTGTCCTTTAGATAGAGCCCAGTGCTGAAAGAAAAGTTTAGAATGCTCTTGACAGTAGATTTGTAGAGTTGGGAGGAAATGTAGTGGTTGGGTAATCCAACACCTTCATGAGTTAGTGACCAATTCATGCTTAGAAGCCATGCTTTTAGTTTGCCCACTGTCATACCTTTTTCCTTCTTTGGAGTTCAGAACTGAATGGCTCTTAGATTCATAACATTAAAGATTGGTGAAGTATCTTGGTGTTCAAATAGTCCACCCTCTCACCCAATAAAGAAGCACTTTTTACAGATCTCTGCTCATTTTGGAGGCTGGACACTAAGCAATGTGACTAGGGAGGTGTCTTCTACTCATGCCCAGAATGATGGCAGCAAGACAGTATATGGAGCTTGTTGTTTAGGATTCCAGCTGAGGGCCAGAACAATGGGTCGTTTTTGAAAATGTTTCCTGAGCTTTGGGTTGCTGCTTTTCAAACCAAAATATTGAAATGTGGCATATGGCCAATATTTATAGGCCATTTTGCCAAGGAACCTTCACAAAACTTATTACCAGGAGGATTTTCATGATTACTACCATCACAATAAAAAAGGAATTCATTTGAGAAATAAACCCCTGGGCTCAGTAAACAAAACACAAGCATATCCAGAATCCTGGGTTACCTTTGTCAGATTCTCTCCCATCATCAGGCAATTGCCCAGAGAAACCCTGACTTCCAGCCAACTTGGGTTTCACAGAGAAATACTCAGACCTCTTCTGTTTTAACTTCATTCTTCCGTTCATGACTATAAACATTTTTTTAATTCTTCATTTCATGACTATAAAGATTAAAAAAATCTTTATAGAAGGAGTTCTATAGATTTAGTATTCCTAAATCCATTATCATCATAAATAGAACTCTAGATTTGGAATATGAAGACATATAATCAAATTTTTAATGAAATACTCTGATTAAGTCAAACTGTCAGTACATCTTCACATTGCCAAGACTCAGAGCTACTCAGAGATGGGGATAATTTTCCTGGGTGTAATCATGACTCTTTGAACTGGGGTCAGCTAAAAGTGCTTCAAAGCCTGGCTAGTTCTCTTCCCTTAACCACTTTTCCTTCATTGCAACATGTCCTTCAATATGGGGACAACTGGATCTTTTCAATTTCATATACAGCATTTAAATTCATAACAGGGGTTGCCTAAGTTGAAATTTATCAAATAGTGGTGTGTTGGAGCTGGCTCATGAGAACTAATTGTAAACTTTTCAGGAATTTTGAGAGCTGGTTGGTGGCCGTGGTTGGGGTATTTAAAACATGGAAACTGCCAAACGCAACAAATCAGGGCTTTTAGTTTATTATTTGTTTAAGAGCATACCACTGCAAAGTGTTCACATATTAATTCATTCCTTTAAGGCTTTGTTAAAATGCCACCCCCTGTTTGAAGCTCTCTGTGATCCAGTGGAATCCCTTTCCCAATAGTACTTCATTTTGAAGCTTTTTATGAGGTAAATAATTTTCACCCATGAAGTATGGACATTTATCCACATCCACATGTCTTATTTTTTCTAGAATCTTAGTTTATTGAGTGTTGGATTGCTATATGATTAAAAAAAATCCTTTAGAATGTCTAGTGTAATCCTTGCAGGTTTAGCACTCAGAAAATATTTTGTAAATTGCCAATAAAATATTAGCCCACTAGTGATCTAAGATTCTACTTATGCTCAGTTATGCCACTGCCTGCATTAAAACCTCAGTTGAGATTCTCCCAGTGGAAACCGTAGCAGTATCAGGGTATTGACATGATATATCATCCAAAGAAGGTAAGAGTGAGCATGGAGTAGAGGGGGACAGCCTCTGTATTTAGCTTTGGCTGAGATAACTCTCCTTAACTTTTAAAGACTGGTAATTTGATCCATTTCTTTGGTTATAAAATTGCTCCCACTAGGGAAGGGGGTAGGAAGGGATAGGCCATCTTGTGCTTTGAAACTGATGAATTTATTTCAGAGGGTACAGCATGCAAAAACATTACAAATTTTTTTCAAGGTAGCACAGCTATGAGCATGCTTAGAGAAGGGAGGAGGATTTAAAGAAGAGTAAATGATTAAAATTTCATTTGGTTATTTCTTCACTTATTCACTCAATAAACATGTATTGGTTGAATAATATATTCTAGACTTTGTTTTAGGCACTGAGGATATAAAGAAAATAAGAATTTATGCATCCCTATGGAAATTGCAATCTATTAGGAGGTGGAGGAAATGAATTTAGAAAGAGATTTCTTCAAAATTATGGGAAATTTAAGAGTCAAATAGAATGGCAAATTGAAAGGACCAATCGAAAACAGTTTTAGAAAGTGAAATGTGCTATGTCTAATGGTGAAATATACAAAAGACTCCTTTTTCTTTGATATGATTGGAGTGGACTTCAGAGGGAGAGAGTAAAAGAGAGATAAGAATGTGGGTTTGAACAGATTCCTCCTTCCTCCAGCCCAGATTTATACTTCCAAAGGTATATATCATAGAAGCTATTTATACCCAGTGGAGCCATTAGTGATGAAGAGCTTAGCTACATGGCTAGTAATTAGGAAGAGGCAATGAGAAAACCTGTTTCCCCGAGGTCTTCTCCCTGCTTCACTCCCACAACTTCTGTCTGCCCACTTGTGCAATGGACGTAGCTACAGCGATTCTGCTCTCACAGTAGCAAGATAAATCACTAAAGCCGTTTTGCACTTGCCCAGGGACTTTCAAGTGAGGATCTCAAAGTGAATCCAGGCTGCTGTGTGCCACAAAGAGGACCAACATTTCTCTTTGGCTTTAAAAGATGTCCCATTGCGAGAATGAACTTTGGGTTTTATCTCTCCCTTTGAAATAGATACATCAAAGTGAGACATCTGAAGGCAAAGACACAATGATCCCCATTCCAAAGCCAAGTTCAAAAACACAGAGATGAGTTGTGTTATTATGATATTGTATTTGCTGAAAGAGATGGAGGACAAAGAAAGATTAACTTGCAAACATAAAACAGGCCTTGAAATTTCTATTAGTCTTGGGCCCCAGGGCACATACTTTTTCAGTGGGACACTTAGTTTTTAGAAGTAGGGTAGCAATGGCACATGTAACACATGAAACCTCATTTTTCTTTCAGTCATTCAAGTGAAATTTATTAATGATTAGATGATGAATGAGGAAAATGAGTTTTGGAAAGTTGTTATTGAGAAGTGCTTCCTTTTTTGGGGGGGCCCAAGCTCATGCTTTTGAGGGCTGCATTCAGGGTTAGGCATTTTAAGTACAGCAGTGGCTTTCTGTATGCCAGCTTTCTAAAGCGTAATTCCAAGTCAGGTATACCTACCTAATTGTAACTGTGTAACTGTGCTTGAAACTATACATTATAATTAAATAATTAAATAATATATGTATCAATCATATTAAAGGATAAAATCTTCTAGCCCAGCTTTGCATATCAGTATAGAGAAAAGCATTTGAAATCTTTTCATTTTTAAATTCCTTATCCTTGATTACTACACCTACTGTTTTGCTCAAGTGATACTGGAATAGTTTATTTACTCATTCCACATTCAACATACCAGGAAGGTACATTTTTAATTTCAGGATCATACCGCCTTCTGTTGTCTTAATTGGGGTTCCCCAGAACCAGACCTTAATAAGGATTCGAAAGAAAAGAGTTGGCTTGGGAAGTGAAGGAAACAGGTAGAGAAGGTGCATAGTGATGCAGAAAAGAGAAAACAGTCAGTAAAAGGTACCCATCACCCTGCCTAGCTAGAGTTACTATTTCCATTTGCATTAGCCAGACTCCTCTTCCTCATTGCTAACTCAATTCATATCTTGCAGGGTTGTTTTGCTGTCAAATGCTCTACCACTGAGCTATACCCCCATGGGTTGTTTTGAAGATTAAAGTATGCAAAGCCAGTTACCGGGGACCTGGCCTGTAATGATCATCTATCGTTATTATTGCAGCTAAACAATGAGAATAAATAACATTTTCACAGAGCTTCTGGAGACAGACATTGTCTTGAAGGCAGAATTATTGTGACATATCAGGGAAATGGAAAGAAAGTCGATGTTTTATGTCTTTTCCTTGAGAGTCTGTAGCCCAAAGATCTGAGGAGCTTCAATTTTGTACTTACTAATTGCTTTCATTTTGAACACATTAAACATTTCACTGGAGCTGTTTTAGATTTTACAGCTCTTTCTCATCTCATGTTGAGAGTGAAAAGGTATGCTTTTCAGAGATGAATTGAGTCTCCCTAAGCATGAATGAGAGGATCAGAGGAAGTTCCCTTCTGGCATCATTTCAGAGATTAGTAATTTGTGAAACTCTGATGATGCAAGGAACAGCATAGAAAGCCATTTCGTTCCCTTTTGTCCAGTCTAAATGCAAATTTGAACGTTCATAGCAGTTTGTTTGCATGTTAATGTCTGTGCTCTGTCACCCTGGAGTGCTTTAGACTTCCTAAATTAGGTTGGGCAGGTGATTTAAAGAAGGGGTCATTCCATTACATAGGCTCCATTTCAGAGGCACAATGCACAGAACTGGAAATTCACAGGAGCTTCATTTTATCCCAGGGATGGTGGCCTGGAGAAGGAGTGTCAAGGGCCAGCAGCTGGTCAGAAGTAGCCTCCGGCATGTCTCCTCAAATATGGAAAAGTGCAGCAAAAGAAGAAAGGGTAAGAGTACACCTTGTCTAATTAGCATTTGCTTCTTGTAGCCCTGGAAATGTCAGTCACCAGTTGGTAACAAAATAAAGATGTAATGTCAGTGATAATGAATTAAATTGTGGCCATTTGCATTGGAATGCCATGATAATGATCTGAAATTACCATTGTATATATTCCCCTTGACAGTTCAAAATTGGACTCCAAGCTAATAGTATTTTGGATGAACTTTAAACCAGTGGAATTGCTTTGAGTACACTCCTTTTGGCAAGCCATGTGGATTTGAGAAAGTTAATTTACCTCTGCTTTGTTCAAGCTGTTTGGTAATTGAAGAACATACCATAAAAGTTTTAATGAATAACCACAGGGACCATTTAACTTATTTACTAGGTAAAAGTGAAATGTACTTGATTACCTTCCCTAATCTGGCTCTCCAAATGAAGCCAACCCAGAATAAATACTGTCTTTTCGTGTGTGCATGCAGTCTCTGTTGCACAAAACATCGCAGGCAAATATTTTCAGAAAATCTGAATGGAGGAGTTGCATTTTCTCCCATTAGCTTCGATTTATAGTTCTGCTGCAAGCATTAGACAATGCTTAGGGAGGACTTATGTCTCTGTGCATGAGGACTAGAGGCTCTGTTGCAGTGGGGTTAGGCAGCAACCCACAGAATCAGCACATTATCTTCAGAGCATCTGTTGTGAGAATAACTCTCTGACAACACTCCACTATTGTGAAGCAGTTAAAATAAGAGCCACGTTTTTCCCCCTGGCCTCCTGGTGTCTAATTACACTATAGCATCCTTTCATAAGTAGAATGTTATTATGAGATAAGTGCCCACATGTATCTTAGTTTCCATTAAACTGTATTCCTTGTTACACCTTTGTAGAATGTTCTTTAACACTGCAAACAAAGAAGGTTGTGTTGAAGCAGTAGCAAAGTCAAAAGATGTGCTCTATCCCATTCACTCCACCTTAGTGGGAGCCTCTCACACAAGTGGGTTAGATTTCCAGCCTTATCTCTTACTAACTATGCCTTTTGAGGAACGTTAATTCAGCACCCCATGCCTCAGTTTCCTCATCTGGAATTATGAGCTGACATTAAAAGTTGGCTGTGAGGATTAAATGAGATAGCTCCCGTGACACATATGATATGGTACCTAGAGCAGGGCTTCTTACCTGGAAGGCCTTCTTAAACACAGATCCTGGACCCCATTCCCAGAGATTCTGATCCACTGGGCCTGGGGTGGGGCTCAAGAATTTGTATTTCTAGTTAAGATCTCAGCTGGTACTAGTCCAGGGACCACACTTTGACAACCACTAGTCTAGAAGGTAAACAAATACTTGAGAATTTTGGGTTTCTTCTTCTGTGGCTGGAATAAATTGCTACATCAGTAGAAGCCTCTAGAGGACCCCAATCAAGTTTTATTCAATAATAATATCACCTATCCCAGAAACTAACATAATTGGTATTGAGGACTGAATTAAATTGAGCTGTGGATTTTAGAAGGTCTAGAAACTACATAGTCTGTGACATAGTTGGTCAGAGAACAGAAACCGAAGCCAGAGCACCTGCAGTATGATCCCAGCTCTGCCATTTATTGTTTATATGTCCTTGGGCAAGTCTTAAGCTCCTTAAGCCTCTGTTTTCTCATGTATGAAATGGGTATAGTAATAGTACATACATCATCTGTTGTTTATAATATTTATATTCCTTATATTCCCACAAAATACTATCAATCCTACAAAGTACAGTGTACAGTATCAGGCACAGAAAGCATCCGAACATTTCTGGCTGTCCTTATTATTAGTAGTTACTTCTCTCCTCTACAATGTCACCTCTCCCCCTATCAGGGAGAAATCAATTCTTACCATGGTTCTGTTTCTGAAAGCTGTCATGTCACATTAGAGGCATTTCTGTGTTTCGATATTTTCTTCAAAAAGCAACTATCTGGGGAATTCCCTGGCAGTCCAGTGGTTAGGACTCTGTGCTTTCACTGCCGAAGGTGCAGGTTCGATCCCAGGTTGGGGAACTAAGATCCCCCAAGCCACACGGTGCAGCCAAAAAGAAAAAAAAAGAAAAAGTAACTATCCCTGTGAATGATGACAGATTAGGTATTAAACTAATTTGCATTAAGAAATAGTTATACCAGATAACCTAGCCCCATTACATATGGAAGCAGATGTCCTCAAGAAATAGGTTTTATGGATATAACTGGATGTATTAGGTTAAACTAAGTTATCAGTTTCTGATGGGAGTTTACTTGTGGGAGGTGGTGGCGAACATAAATAGTGGAGACTGACTCATAGGTATGAACAGGGCACTAAAGATCCACTTCTCCCTCTCCATTGTTGTATCTTGGTCTGACTTTATTTGCAAGTGGTGAGGGTTCTGAAATCAAGATGGACCTGAAATGGGGATGGCTAGAGCTACTCCCAACTTTGGAAAGAAAATTACATACCAAGAAATTGCAATTGTTAAAATAATGTGAGTTGAGGAAAATAAAGAAAAGGTATAAGAAGAGTGTGAAATATCTTTATTTATTTATTTAAAAAATTAATTTATTTTGTTTTATTTAGTTTTGGCTGTGTTGGGTCTTCGTTGCTGCATGCGGGCTTTCTCTAGTTGCGGTGTGCAGGGGCTACTTTTCATTGTGGTGCGCAGGCTTCTCATTGCAGTGGCTTCTCTTGTTGCGGAGCATGGGCTCTAGGCATGTGGGCTTCAGTAGTTGTGGCTTGCAGGCTCTAGAGCGCAGGTTCAGTAGTTGCGGCACATGGGTTTAGTTGCTGCACGGCATGTGGGATCTTCCTGGACCAGGGCTCGAACCCGTGTCCCCTGCATTGGCAGGGGTATTCTTAACCACTGCGCCACCAGGGAAGCCTGAAAATCATCTCTATTTTTATCTTTCATAGTTAACCACATTAGTGTTTATGCCTACCAGATTTTTCTATGTAGACACACACACAAACACACAATTTATGTATTTATTAAATCAAAATTATTATTTTTATCCATGCTGTTTTTAATGTGCTCCTTATCAATAATATATCATGGACAGATTTCCATATTAAAAAATAGCTCAAGATATTATTTTAGTGTCTGCATAGACTTCCATTGCATGGATATATCATAATTGACTTACTGAATCTCTGTACTGCAGTGTGATGAGTACTTTGTACATATGTCTTTGTAGCTTTTTCATGAATTCTTCATGATAATTTATGAAGAGTTGAGTGAATCATCAAATATTATGCAAATTTTAGGGGTTTTGAGCAGTACGTTAGTTACACAGAGTAAAGGGCAAGCTTATTTTAGTGTAATATTTTTGCTAGCTAGTGATCACTCATTCATTTAGTCATTAATTATGAGTGAATTCCTGATATGTGCCAGGCCTTTGATTACAGCAATAAATAAGTATAGATTAAATTTGTTCAAGATGGTAAAAAGGCCAATGCATTTTCTCTCATTGTGGGTGCAATGTGTGTTTACTCTTGGGCGGGAAAATTATTGTGTCCAGATCTACTTATGTCACCTTGGCTGCATATTAGAATCACCCAGGAAACTTTTAAAAAATACTAATTCTTAGCCTCCTCTGCAGCTCTTCTGCAGTCTCTGTTTGGTTCTGAGCATCAGGTAGTTTTTAAAATTTCCCAGTTGATTCTAGTGAGCAGCCACATTTGAGAGTTACTGAGCTAAGACACTCACCCCTCTCTCATCTGGACTTTAACAAGACCCTACCCTCAAACTGCCAGTCCAGCTGAGCTTCAGTCTGTCTTTGTGTCCAGGTCTCAACCCACGTGAGAAATATGAGGAATATTTTGTGACTCTGGGAGGGTATGTGGATTGGGTCTGAACCTTCTCCAGTTTCTGGCTGAGATTCAACACACACACGTGCACGCACACACACACACACCACACATAACTGACTTTTATGTGGTTGGGTTATGTCAGTCTATCACTGGGGGATACCAGTGTCAAATCCACAGTTCTGAATGACTGAGAGTCTATTTTACAATGTGGCTTAAATACTTGCTTTATTAAAACCAAAATATGCTTCAAAAATGCAGTCTGGAAGAGCAAACTGCTTGGATGGGAGAGAGGGATTTTATAAATCCCAGTAACAGTGAACCACTCAAACCTCCCTCTCGAGTTCCACGGCCAGGCAGCAGGATCCTATCTGTGCCATTTATTGCAGAGTACTTAGCGTCCCTGATGTGTGGATGAGCCTAATGCCCCACGTGTGCTCTAGAGTAATTCAATTTATTTTCCCTGGTTGGAGACATTAGGTTTTGAAAAATAGTAAAATGTGCTTGCCTTGAGCACTGTTTAAGAAAAATACGAATTTCCTTCTTACTGTCTATTAAGTCTCTCAGAAAGCTTTAAAAAGAGTCTGGTTAAAGAGGTTTGCATGAGTTTACTAGATTATAAACACATGTGATATTCAGAAAAATAATCAGCAACAACAATACAATTTGCATCTCAAGGTTGTTGCCACACACACACCTGCCCCTGAATAAACCTCACTGCCACTTAATTTCTTCATTATTAAGAGAAATTGTTTTTCTAATCTTCAAATGTAAAAGGAGAGTCCTTGCCTCTTTATAGTATTGTTGAAGTGAATCTGAATTCAGTTCTTTTTATGTGCCAGGCACTGTACCCATTGCTTAGGTGTTGTATCTCATTTAATCCTACATTTGTGTACAGACCAAGTGCTTGTGAATGGCAGCCATTTATGTTCATAACTCATTGACTAGTCCTGTGCACTGAGATAGAAGAAAAAATGCATATGTTTAGGGTTATATGGTAGAAGAAACTGATGGTTTAAATAACCAAGTTTACTTTATGCAAGAGAAGAAGAATTGCTTTCTTCCAAAACGTGGTACTATTCCGTGACCCAGTGATAATTCCCGGGCTTGCCCTCTCCCATCTCCTTTGAGTGTAAATGGCTCAAACACTTACGTGTCCACTAATGACATGTAAGATCCCAGGTGTTTGTCTCAGGCTTGTATAGGTGGGATATACAACTGCTATGTACTACTGCCCACCCAACTGTTTCTCATTCTCTCAACATTTTTTGGCTCTCTGGTTCCGTATTTGATTCTGTATGTTAGATCCAGGGCTCTTTGTCTCCAGGGCTGTGTATCTGACAGCTTACCTTAGAACCTACTGAGACTTGGTCTTCATGTCTTTTCAGCTCAATGATTTAATATATATTTGTTTAACACTCCCTACTTGCAAGTACCCTGCTAAGCCCTGTAGATACAAGCGTGGAAAACAAATACCTTTGAACACAATGTTGACGTGGTACTGTAATTGCTTTTCCTTCCTTTCTTTTGGAGTCTTGTATATGGGAAACAAATAGTTTAAGGCTCCTCCAACCTGTTTCTTGATTCCAGTGGTTCACTTGTTAGTGGTATAAATTTGACATATT
This sequence comes from Platanista minor, assembly GCA_004363435.1. Classification (NCBI taxonomy): domain Eukaryota; kingdom Metazoa; phylum Chordata; class Mammalia; order Artiodactyla; family Platanistidae; genus Platanista; species Platanista minor. The sequence continues at coordinate 56,192 of RJWK010002987.1, forward strand.
TGATTGATCTCAACCTTGATTTTCTTCTCTGTACAATGGAGATCATAAAGTAAAATCTACCTCATAGGTTTATTGTAGAAGTACAGAAAAGCAAGAGGGAGTAAAAAATGATAATTTAAGCATTTAACACTGGAGAGTTAAAAAAAAGAAACTGTGCACTGTTCATGTGATGGAATACCATAAAGCAACATGAATCAATGTGCTAATTTGTCATGTATTCCCATGATTGCACCTGTGAAAACAACAAGACTCAGTAAAAATTTAAGATCTAAGCAGTGGTATACAGGATGATACTATTAATGAAGAGTGAAAGGATAACTCACCCAACGATATTATTTCCTGTTGGTTATGGACATATACATATTAATAAAAATGTATGAACCCAAATGGAGACAATCACACCAACTTTCTAATGATGTTGATGGGGAGAAAAAGAGGGAAATGCATTTGGGCAGGGGTGAAGAGTTTTCATCCTACCTTACTTATAACATCTGATTTCCTCCAAAAAGGATTTCATCAGATATGACAAAATGCTAATTTTGCAATTTTAGGATGAACGTGTCATTTTTCTCATTCTTTTTGGAATTTAAATACTTCTTAATCATAAAATGTAAAAGGAGAGGGAGAGGGAGATAGAGGGAAGCAAGAGGAAGAGGAAGCTTGAGTGAGATACTGCCTCCTTCCTGGGTTTACCTTTCTCAGAGGGGAGTGAGGGGGAGAGACGTTGAAAGTAGAGTTAACAAACAGCACCACACCACATTGTGCCTGAGGCACCCAGTACACAGAGAGGCATTCAAATAGGCTCCATTTTATTCTTTAATAGATTCCAGTTCTCTGATCATGTTCTTCATTTTGTTATCTCTTTTTTAAGATATCAATTATTTTAAGTCTGATAACTACAATATCTGATCACTTGTGAGTATCTTATGTTGGTTATTTTTTTTCCTCTTACTCCTATCTCTTGGAATTTCTATTAACTTTTCACTGAATGCTGGTTATTGGCCATGAAAAATTGAAGAAGTTCTTCATTTACCTACTGGTGAGAATATAAGCAGATCACCATAGTTCAACAAAGGCTGAGCTGTTTCCAGGCTGGATTTGAGTCTCTGGAGGGCCTGATCTTTTGAGAATTTACCCTTACTTCTGGGGTGTAGTCCTCTGGGGTTCCAAACTGAATGCCTGAGGTATTTGTTAGTGCCTTTCTTTTGTTGGGACCTATATGCCAGCTTTATATCCCAATCACAGTTGCTCTGTCAACTCTTCCACCTCTTGGCTTCTGATTTCTGCTAAGCTTTTCTTGACCTGTGCACATACAAATAAGTGGAAACCTCCAGGGAGGAAAATCAGTAGAATTTAGGCTCACCTCAGTGAATTTTTCTTCTCTATAGTATCTAACCCCTTAAGCCTTGGTGCCTTGATAGTTCTTATGCCTTCAAGAAGATATTAAGTGAGGTCTATATGCTACAATTAGTCCACTATTACTGGAATTGGAAATTCCAGATATCCTTTTGTATCTCATGTCACGACAAACTTCTCTCTTTCAGTATTAATCAGAATTGCAATTTTACATTTATTTTTATGATACTTTATAATAGTACATCTCTCTCTTGGTAGACTGTAAACTCCAAGAGGGAAGTGTCCATGTGTGTTTTTATGCACCACTGCATCCCAAGTAACTAGCAGAATGCCTGATGCAGAGTATGGAATCAAATATTATGTGAATGCATGGATGATTAGGGAAGTTTTGAGTATGTAGAAAGAATAGAATAAAACATTACGCTAAAGTAGCAAGGTGAAAGTAAAATCTTGATCCAGAACAAAAGAACTGAAAAGGTTATCAGGAACATATTCGGTTATTTCATGAGACGGATCTTGGAAAGATGGCTACAGACAGTGGTAGAAAGTGAGAACAATATTTTATTCAAGCCTTTGTGAGAACTTGTAGGCAGAGAGGGAGTCATTAAAGGCTCTGACAACTTAAATATCTGGACCTTAGAATATTTATGAGGAATAAACAAGACATTGCTTTGAAAGTGCCCATCACAATGCCTAAAAAATATAATAGGTATTCAACTCCAATGGTTAACGTAGTCCCATTCACAAATAGTGAAAACTAATTTTAAAAATTCTATGTGTTGGGTTTCCCTGGTGGCGCAGTGGTTGAGAGTCCGCCTGCTGACGCAGGGGACACAGGTTCGTGCCCCGGTCCGGGAAGATCCCACATGCCGCGGAGCAGCTGGGCCCGTGAGCCATGGCCGCTGAGCCTGTGCGTCCAGAGCCTGTGTTCCACCATGTGAGAGGCCACAACAGTGAGAGGCCCGTGTACCGCAAAAAAAAAAAAAAAAAAAATTCTGTGTGTTTAGAATTCTCATACTCTATATTTTCAAAGGAGAAAATTAGAGTTGTTGATTATAGAATCTCCTGGAATCTCATATTTGAAAGGGACTTTAGATATTACTGATATAAGATAAAATACTCTGGGAGTATGTTGGTTCCTTGAGGGTTCTAATTAAAAATAAATAAGTGGAAAGGCCTATTTGGCTTGTCAGGGTTTAGGATTACTTTGGAGATAGAGAAAAAAATGTATTTGATAACTTTGTTTAAATGAATCAGGAGTGTGCATAATGTTCAGTACAGGATAGTTCAAGTTAAATATTATGTACGTGAATTATTTTTCATATACTAATTACCACTGATCTCCTGCAAGTTAAATCAGAGGTTGGAAAATTGACTCAGTAGCTTAGGAGCATAGTATGTTGTTTTAGGATTGGGCACGAGAATCTTCTTTCTTTAATCTGGGAAGGAGATTTATTTGTTTATTCATTCAGTACATGTGCATTGAGTGAGTACTATATACCTGGCTGTGTCTTAAGCAGAGGGAATACAGTTAGGTTGGTGGGGAACTGTTTCACCTGAAGCATTATTAGTAGGCACTCAGATATGTAAATTGAGTGTGTATAGCTGCATGTGAGGGAGATGAGACAACCAGAAATGAAAGTTTGAATGTATTATTTGAATGAAGGGTCCAACAGAACACATTTAATGCCAGGAGCAGCAAGTGTGGCATATATAGATTCTTGCCTGGATTTCTGCAGGGCCTGAGAATATCATTGTTTTCCAACAATGTAATTTTTAATGCACATCTCCAAAGAATGGTGCAAGGCTGGAGGGCTGGATTTAAGAGCAAATTTCTAATGTCACAGTCAGCAAATGACATAGATACCTCTTCCACGAGGCAGTGTAGCTTAAAGATTAAGAGAAGGTAGGCAACCTGGTGTCAAATCCTGATTCCATCACTTGTTAACTGGATGACCCCAGACAAGATACTTAACTTCTGCATCCTCATCTGTAAAATGACAGGAAGATAATGATCGCGCCTATTTCACAGGATAGTTGTTAGGCTTGAATGAGATGATGCATGTTAATACTTTAACAAATAGAAGCTGCTAGTTTTTCTTAGATGTGACTTTACTATCGGAGTTATTGGGAACGGAAAACACAGATAAAAGAAGATGCATGGAAGACAGCCTCACCCTTCCTCATTCCCCCAAAAGGCACATTAACGAAACCTCACCTTTTCCAGTTCCTAGAACTGCCACTTTTTTTTTCTGCACTTCAGTTTAGAAGAGGTGTTATTGTTAGAAAATCCTTGCCAAGATGTTAGTGATCCTTAACAAGCACCATTACTTGAAACCCCAGCAAGCACAGCGTGTTCAGCAGGGGTCCACGGTAACTCATCAGCTTGCATTGTTTTCAACAGATCTCCAGAGCCAAACAATCTGTGCAGTGGGTCCGTCCTACCCACACACCATTTACAGAGGTGATCTGAGATATTTACAGTAATTACCAGGGGAAAATGTAGACACCTAACAGATCACATGAAGTTGCTATTATTTTCCATTATAGGTTGTTTGTTGTTTTTTTTTTTTTTTTTTTTTAATAAGATGGCTGGAGAGGATCTTATTGAAAGTGAATACTCAGAAAATCCAATAATTTTTTTCTCTTGGTTCTGAAATATTCTCTTGTTATAACCAACAGTCATATCAGTTCCTCTGCGACCAAAAGGGAGAACATATCTGTTATTTTACAAAAACAGAAAAAAATAATGAACTTTATTTTCCCCTGAGTATAACCTGTTACACAGAAAGAATTAATTTTATCTTGTTAAGGAGCTATTATGTCTGCTTACCTGATCTGTTTACTCTGTTTATATAACAAGAGATTCCAGCCCACTTCATTATAGAGTTGCTACCATGTGCTGGGAGAGCTACTAGGTGTTGGGGGGATACAGAAATGAATAAGAGAAGTCCTTTTCCTTGGGGAGCTAAAAGTGTAGTAGCAGATACATAATGCATGCACAGAAAAGCAAGTGTCAAACAACATGGTAAGTGCAAGTGATGGAGGAGTGTGTCTATAAGGAGAAAGAAGAGAGGTCATTTGAATACCGAGACCAGATTTGGAATAGATCATACTCATGGATATTGAAATCCCCAGGGAATATAAAAAGAGTTAGTTCATGGGTGTTGATTGGGATCCTAAGGCAGAGTGGCCTTAAACAAATTGTAAGGAATGAGGTGCAGTTGCTAAGAGATGGTAGGATGAGCTTCAGTCAGAGAAGAAGAATGATGATCCACTAGTTGGAAGACAGAAGTGTATTCTCCCATTCCAACCAACGGGCTGGGGGAATGTGGTTGGTCTACATGGGAGAAGACTTGAGTGAGGGACCACATTTCTGTTAAGATAGGAAAGAGAGAAAGCAATTTGTGAAATTTGAGGATGAGAAGGAATTTAGAATGCAAGAATGAGAGTTCCAGAAGGAGCAGAACAGAAAAGCAGAGCTATAGGAGAAAAGAATTTACTGCGAAGGTTACCCTGTTTGATGACTAAGGGTTATGGTGATAAGAGAGATCATAGGAAATGACTAGCATTCAACATCCTGAAGTATTTTGCTGTCAAACTGACTGTGACCTGGGTTCAGCATCCTGGGCAGTATTTGGCTTGGTCTCAGAGATCTAGGTAACAAAGTCTGCAACAGGCTAATGAGCTTCCTATTATTATTATTATTTTTTGAGTTTCCTATTCTTAATAGTGATTATCTTTTAGCCTAAAGAGCAACGTCACTGGCCCTGGTTAGGAAGTTCTGGACAGTGACCTGTTCTGAACAAGTCTTTTGCTGTTTGCAGCAATTCCATAGAATTTGCCCAGTCCCCAGAGTTATTTGAAACAGTGTAGTGGCTTTTTGACATACAGCAGCATAAAGATGCAAGAAAAAAAAAGGAGATGGTGAGAATCACCAAAATTATCTTACTCTTGGGATAGATAAACATACCTTTGGGAACTGAGACATAGGCGATTCACATAGTTAAGATATTATCAAAAAGATTTGCCAATATTTTATTATCAAGTTGAAGATAGGTAAATGAAGGGTTACAGGTCTACTGCTTCTTTGCTCTCAGATTCATTGCCTGCCCTTCCTTTGCTCTATTTTTGTCGCAGGCAAGTGTGTTTTCTTTGCCTTCTGGCCTCTGGTTGGGTGTGCACAATGGTAGACACTGGCAGAATACTGGAGGGCACGAGGAGGGGACAATTGGGACATTTTTCCTTCCTCTCTGTTCCTGGTGTTATCTCCAGCAGTGACTGAGTCTCCTCTTTGGTTCCAGCTCCCACAGGAAAGCCCTTCCCTCCATGTAGAACTTTAGTACAGTTCTCATTCCCAGCATGGACCTGGCTTCTAAAGGCTCTAAGTCACCAACTTCTCCTGTCATTAGCAGCTTCCTGCTCTCGCTAAACTCTGAGTCACTTCCCCATCATCCTCGGCTCTTTATTTCTTCCAGTACTTAGATAACCAGTTTCCTTGAATGAAGTTCCTCTGTTTGAAAGACCTAGACAGGTTTCTTATATAATTTCTTGTTTCCCTGCCATATCCTCACTGTTACAGAGGGCAAAGATTCAATAAAAATTTGATGGAGAAAAAAGGATTCATAGGAGGAGAAAAATTTAAATGAACAAAGCCCCAAAACAGCACAGCAAAAAACAAGATTATTGAAATCAAGTGACTTGATTGCAGTGGTCCATGGTGAGGTATATGGCCAATGGGGGGGATGTAGGGTCAAGGCCTTTTCTTGAAATGACCTTCATGACCTGTACATTTCCAGATACATCAGCCTCTTAGAATAATCTTTTCCTTGAATTAAAAAGAAATTAGACCTTTAAGGCCTCATTTAATTGTAGTCAGTTTAGTTCGTTTAGGTACCTGAAATCTTTTACTCAGCCTTTGCCAATTTGTTTAAGCCTTGAAGCTTTTTTTTTTCCCCCAGTGGGGAGTAGAGACTGCCTGGAAACTGTAGGCTCCCCTGTCTGGGTCTAGAAGTCTTTCATTATTTCAGGTTTCTTAATCTCAGCATCTGTTCATAACTTTTAAAAGTGAGCCTTTTCTGATGAGTGCTCTAGGAAAACAAGGAAATTAACAATGCAGTTGAAAATAATGACTTGATGTCACAGAATAGAAGGACAATGACAATTGCCCAGGACACACAGAACAGTTTTTTACCGCTCTCTAATATATGTGTTCTGAGTGTCCTGAGCAATTGTCTTCCATTCTGTGCCATTAGCCTTCTGCCTTAAGTGGTGGCGGTGGATATTTTATAGGAAGAGAGACACCCTGACAGGAATAAGCAAACACCTGATTATCATGCAGACCTGAGATACTGATGCCATGATACTCTACAACACCATTAAACATTATCTCTGACTGCTACAACTCAGACTAGATCAACAGTTTCTGCATCTAATATCAGTAGGTGACACAAGCACCATGGAATATATGGACCCTGAACACAGAGCACAGAGGTTATTTAACAAACATTTAATTAGTACCTCATATTGTAGTCCTTCAGGAATAAAGGAGAAATAAACACAATGTGTGATGAAGGAAAACTAACAGAAATTGTCACCAATAGGCCTACCATTAAAAAAAGAAACGGCTAAAGAACATTCTCAAAACAGAAATCTGATAAAAGAAAGAACTGTAGATTCACATGCAATGTAAGAAATAATATAGAGTGATCCTGTGGACCCTTTACCTAGTTTCTTCCAATAATAACATAGTTTTTTAAAAAAATAAATGTATTTATTTATTATTTTTGGCTGTGTTGGGTCTTTCCTCCTGCGTGCGGGCTTTCTCTAGTTGTGGTGAGCGGGGCCTGCTCTTCGTTGTGGTGCATGGGCTCCTTCTCATTGCGGTGGCTTCTCTTGTTGCAGAGCACCGGCTCTAGGCATGCAGGCGGGCTCAGTAGTTGTGGCTCACGGGCTCTAGAGTGCAGGCTCAATAGTTGTGGTGCGCAGGCTTAGTTGCTCTGCGGCATGTGGGATCTTCCTGGACCAGGGCTCGAACCCGTGTCCCCTGCATTAGCAGGCAGATTCTTAACCACTGCGCCACCAGGGAAACCCAATAATAACATCTTGCAAAACTACAATATGATATCTCAACCCAGGATACTGATATTGATACAATCAAGATACAGAACATTTCCATCATCACAAAAAGTCATCATGTTTCACTTTTATAGCCAGACCCATTTCCTTCCCACCCTACCCCTTCTTTAATCACCAGCAACCACTAAATTGTTCTCTATTTCTATAATTTTGTCATTTCAAAAATGTTATATAAATACAATATGTAACCTTTTGGGAATGGCTTTTTTCACTGGGCATAGTTCTCTGGAGATTTACTCAAGTTGTTTTATATATCAATAGTTCATTCCTTTTTATTACTGAATATTATTCCACGGTATGGGTGTACTATAGTTTGTTTAGCCATTCACCTATTAAAGGACATTGAATTGTTTCCAAGTTTTGGCTACTATGAATTAAGCACCTATAAACATCTCTCAACAGATTTTTGTGTCAACGTAAGTCTTCATTTCTCTGGGATAAATGCCTAGGATCACAAATACTGGATTGTGTATAATTGTGTGGTTTTTTAAAGAGACTGCTAAAATGTTTTTCAGAGTGGCTGTACCATTTTGCATTCCATCAGCAGTGTATGATAATGCAGTTTCTTCACCTCCTTGCCAACAATTGGTTTTGTTGTTATTTTTTATCTTAGTCATTTCGATAGCTGTGTAGTGATACCTTATTGTTGTTTTAGTTTTCATTTTCTTAGTGGCTTATGAGGTTGAACATCTTTTCATGTGCATAACTGCCATCTGTATATCTTCCTCAATGAAATGTCCTTTCCTATCTTTTGCCCGTTTGCTAATTGGACTCTTTCTTTTTTTACTGTTGCATTTTGAAAGTTCTTCAAATATTTTAGATACTAGTCTTTTGTTGGATTATGTAGTTTGCAGATGTTTCTACCACTGTGTAACTTGTCTGTTCATCCTCTTAACAGGGTCTTTTATAGAAACAAAGTTTTTTAATTTTGATGAAGTCAAATTTATTAATTTTTCTTTTTATGGATTGTGCTTTTGGTGTCAAGCCTAAGAACCCTTCACCTATGCTTAGATCCCAAAGATTTTCTCCTAGTCTTTTTTATCTCAAAAAGTTTTATAGCTTTATATATAGTTATGTCTGTGATTTAATTTTTGTATGACACTTTGGTCAAGTTTCCTTTTTTTTTTCCCTTGGGTGGAGGGGGGTTTGGAAGTCAATTGCTCCAGCATTCATTTGTTGAAAAGCCTATCTTTCCTCCATTAAATTGCTTTTGTACCTTTGTAAAGGTTCTTTCTTTTATCAGATTTCTTTCTGTTTTGAGAATGTTCTCTAGCCATTTTGTTTTTAATGGTAGGCCTATTGGTGACAATTTCTGTTAGTTTTCCTTCATCATACATTGTTTTTATTTCTCCTTTATTTCTGAAGGATACTTTTTGCTAGGTTTAGGATTCTTGGTTGACAGTTCTTTTCTCTCAGGACTTGAAAATATTTTGCCATTTCTGTCTGGTGTCTGTGGTTTCTGACAAGAAATCCATTGTCATTTAAATTGTTGTACCATCCTTTTCTGGATGCTTTCAAGATTTTTTTCTTTGACTTCAGTTTTCAGTAGTTAATTATGTTGTGTCTTAGAGTGGATTGGTTTGGGTTTATCTTATTTGGGCTTTATTCAGCTTCACAAATCTCTTCAGGGCTATGTCCAGCTATTATTTCTTTGAGTACTTTCTCAGCTCCACCCACTTTTATCAATCCTTCTGGGATTCTAACACAAATATTAAATATTTTATTATATTCTCATAGGCCCTGAGACTGTTTATTTTCTCCATCTATTTTTCCCTCTATTCAGCTTGGGCTAATTTCTTTTGTTCTGTCTTCCAGTTCATTGATTTTTTTCTTCCCTCTGTCCCCTCTATTCTGCTGTTGAGGCTAGTCCCTAAGCCTTTTACTTTGGTTATTGTATATTTTACTTCTATATTTCCAACTGGATATGCTTTATGGCTTCAGTTTCTCTTCTGAAACTTTTTTTTTTAATATCTTTATTGGAGTATAATTGCTTTACAGTGGTGTGTTAGTTTCTGCTGTATAACAGAGTGAATCAGCTATACATATACATATATCCCCAAATACCATCCCTCTTGCCTCTCCCTCCCACCCTCCCTATTCCACCCCTCTAGGTGGTCACAAAGCATGGAGCTGATCTCCCTGTGCTATGCAGCTGCTTCCCACAGCTATCTATTTTACATTTGGTGGTGTATATATGTCAGTGCCACTTTCTCACTTCGTCCCATCTTACCCTTCCCTCTCCCCATGTCCTCAAGTCCATTCTCTATGTCTGTCTTTATCCCTGTCCTGCCCGTAAGTTCTTCAGAACCTTTTTTTTTTTTTTTTAGGTTCCGTATATATGTGTTAGCATACAGTATTTGTTTTTCTCTTTCTGATTTATTTCACTCTATATGACAGACTCTAGGTCCATCCAACTCGCTACAAAAAACTCAATTTCGTTTCTTTTTATGGCTAATATACCATTGTATATATGTGGCACATCTTCTTTATCCATTTGTCTGGCAATGGACACTTAGGTTGCTTCCATGTCCTGGCTATTATAAATAGTGCTGCGATGAACATTGTGGTACATGGCTCTTTTTGAATTATGGTTTTCTCAGGGTATATGCCCAGTAGTGGGATTGCTGGGTCATATGGTAGTTCTATTTGTAGTTTTTTAAGGAACCTCCATACTGTTTTCCATAGTGGCTGTATCAGTTTACATTCCCACCAACATTGCAAGACGGTTCCTTTTTCTCCACACCCTGTACAACATTGGTTGTTTGTAGATTTTTTTGATGATGGCCATTCTGACTGGTGTGAGGTGATACCTCATTGTAGTTTTGATTTGCATTTCTCTAATGATTAGTGATGTTGAGCATCCTTTCATGCATTTGTTGGCAATCTGTATATCTTCTTTGGAG